>PVJA010010000.1:0-58762 GCA_004027025.1 Myocastor coypus
AGTGAATGTTCATCTCAGATGCCCATTTCTGGATTGGGTCTTTGAATTTTGGGACCCTAATGGTTTTTAGTTCTTTGTAGATTCTAGATAGAAGACCTTTGTCTGAGTACTTGTTAGTTATAATCTTTTCGAAATTTGTGGGTCGTCTTTTCACTTTGTTAGTGGTTTCCTTTGACATGCAGAAACTTCTTAGCCGGAGGAGGTCCCAATTGTTGATGCTTTCAAGTGTTATACGTGTAGCACAACTTTAAAACAAACCAGATGACTATATTTATGGTTTTGTTTTATTTGGATATCCATTTCATGCCTCAATCGATTTATCTATTGATCTATTGATCTATCGATCTGTCAATCTATCTATCTATCTATCTTATCTAATCTATCTATCTATCTATCTATGTTTTCTTTAAGAAACATTGTATAGCAAAGCAAAGGAGCTACTAATCCGTTTAAGAGAGAATGGATTTATGAGACAAAGGACAAGAAATATTCAAATAAAAAAGTGACAGTGGAGAGAACAAAAAAACATCAGGACTATTTCTAGCATCGGCAAACTTCAGAGGAAATCATTTCCTGTTCACAAAGTGTGTATTTAAAGAATGTTATAGAGTGTTATTTCTGTGGGAGAAAAGATGGAAACTGATATTTATAGAGTGCCTACTACTTCTGTGATATTATTTGGTAGTCCTATGAGGCAGGTGTTATAATCTCGATTTTATAAGAAAATGAAATTGAAATTTTGCAGCTGTTATGTAACCTGCCAAGGGCAGATACCCAGGGTTAGGTTCAAGTAGATGTTCCCCTGCACCACATTCCACCTCTGTGTGTGTGTGTGTGTGTGTGTGTGTGTGTGTGTGTGTGTGTGTGCATATGTACATCTGTGATGAGGTAGAGTAGCAAGAGCTAAAGTATCAAAACATTAAACAAAGCAAAACAGCTAATTAGAAGGAGGAAGGAACTGCTTACCTTTGTAAATTAACTCCATTTCTTAAGCTATTTTTGAGCTATTTTAAGAATGATGTCCAACACTGTTGAGGCCTGTCTTTTAATCCATATTAAAACTTTGGTGCAAGGAAATCCTATGAGCCAGAGAAAGTCAGGGACGATGTTTCCTTTGTTACTAGTTATGATACCAGAGCTTGGGACAGGATTTTCCTCAGATGAAGTAAAAAGTGGCTTCGCTGCTTTAGGCATTTGCAACTGCTACTTGAGCAGCTGTTAGTTGTCCCGTGTTTGAGCAGCTAGAGGGTTGGGAATAAGCTTGCTTGTCCTGCTGCCTAGCCTGGGAGCAAGCAGGGGCTCTGGGAAGGACCCACAAGAATAGTTCCCCGCACACCTCTGTTTCTGATCATCTTCTCACCTTGGAGAGACCTGAGGTATAGCGGAAACAGGAGTTTTATTAAAATAGGAGTGATACTCCATCCTCTAGAACACCATTTTATTCAGTGCCAAAAGAAATAGAAATACTTCCCTTCCCCTGCTTCCTCTCACTGCCCCGTGGTGACTTTACAAGGAGGGAAGAAAGCCCCTTATTGAGGACAGTATCGAAGGGAAGAGAGGTCAGGGCAAGCAGGGGAAGGGAACAATACATTCTCTGTATCATTTAAAATAGTATGTGACTGTAATTCTTAGTTAAAGCTCAAAGCCAAAGCCTCGTGAAATATGTATAGATCAGCAGAACCAATTTTGCACCCAAGAAAGGAGAAAGGTGCTGGCAGTGAGCCATCTTGAAATCTTGGGTCCAAAGGCTGAAGGTGGAATTTCTGAGAACCAGGAGGGAGGGTGAGGGCAAAGGTCATTGCAGTGACTGGATGTACCATTTGCAGGCTGGCCGGTCAGCCTTACATCTCCGGGGAGCATGAGTTTTATAGCGCTTGTAGGTCTGTCTCAGTGATCAGTTGTCCTGACTTACCTGTTGACAATGCAGTTTTCTGCCCTATTAGGGTATTTAGATTAAAGGGAACTTTAGAATGTTATCAAATGAAGATTTGCAGTAGTTTGCCTCATTCTTCTGGCCGGTCACTGCGTCTCTAACATGCTGGGTTATGGGCAATCTGGAGAGTGGATCCTCTCCACCGGGTTCTGTGTATGCTTTCTTTCCTATCACTCAGAAGAGGTTTAGGGTGGAAGAAGAGCATGAACATGGAAACCACATCCTCACAGCTGCTGGCAGCTAGCTCTGCCTCCCTCCCAGCTTGGAAATCTTACAGCAGCACCTAGTCTGTCCCACATGGCCTTCTTCCCTGTGGAGCCACTGTCGCATCTCTCTTGCTTGATTGAAAGCAAGTAGAATTCACTAGTTTAGGTCCCTGTCATGCTGCTGGCTTGCTGCATGCTGTGACCAGGAAGGAGATACCCATTTGTTGATGGGAAATGTAGTACAAAATCTGAATTTAGTTGGATACTAGTGTACATATCAAATTCCTCAAAATAAATGAGACTGTCAGCCACTGAGTGGAGTACTGTGATTTGAACAGGTGAGAGGCTGAAGAGCTGACACGAGGCATAGCCCAGTCATCCCCAGGAGCAGGGGTGCTATGAGGTTCACACACACACCCAGCTTCTTCCACTTTTGTTATCTGTAGTAGGGCCTACAAATAAAGAATATACAGAGCACAATATGTGTTCCAGCTTGTCTCCCTGGGATAGGAGTTGCTCGTTGCACAATAATGTTCATTTTTAGAACTTCTGAGTTCTTTTATGTGTTACTCATATATCTCCTATTTTTTAATATGGCGAAGCCAAAAAGAGGTGCTTATAGGACAGACAAAATATTGAAGAGGCTTATTTTCTTACACTGAAACTGGACTACTGCTGCCTCTTTCCAGCTCCTGTTTATTTCTTATTGCTGCTTAGAAGGCTGAAATTCACACAGCCAATATCCTCTGCTTGCGTGTGTGTCCGTGTGTGTTTCAAGGAAGCTGGCTTAATTTAAACAACAACAATAACAAATTACAGTTTTGGTGAAAGGGACCAGCCATTCTCTTCTAGATGCTAAGCTCTCCACTTGCCAGCCAAGATTTATTGATTATCTGGATTTTATTGCATTTATCTGCAGTACTATTGGTTCATGTCATCTGAGATTTCAGAAATATGCTTACTGCACCTTGAGAGGAAAGCACATGCATTAGTTCTTGTGTGATCACCTTGTGCTGACCACTCTGCTAAAGAACTGATACGCTTTTTGTACAGTAAGAAATAAGCCCATCACAGCTTGCTTTGAAAGGTCATTGTCTCTTGCAAAGTAGATTAGTTCACTTTGTTCTATGAGCAGGAACCATGCTGCAGCCATGTAAAACTATACATATAAAGTAAATTTCTGCAATCACTTTAGCTTGCTCTTGTAAAAGAAATTTCATGCTTACCAGTTTCTGCTTGCTAACATAAGTCACAACGCCGCGGAGAGAGTGGCAGGATGCATGAAAACAGTGTCTGTCGTGGGCTCCTTTTTCTAACATTTCTCAGCTCTTAATAAATGCAGTTTACCAACCATGGGAAGTGTGTATAAAAATACTGATGACAAATTTGGTGACTTCGTATTTTTGATGTGTTCGAGGCTGATAGTAGGTGAACAACAGTAGTAATTGAACTTGTATTTTATGAAACTGAGTGGCTAAACTGGAACCTTTCCTTTGGCTCATGTGTATCGTTCAGAGAACAGAGCTCTGTTCTCCTGAGGTATGGTCTATTAATCTCTGTTATGTATAAGCCCTCTGGTATCAGAGACAGTGATTTATCCTGTCACCTAGGAAAGCCTCCAAATGTATATGAATGTAAGAGATAAAGCATGCCATGGTGTATTTTGTAGAACTACAATTAATTGTATTTCTTCTTTTCTTTCTAAGCTAAGAATTAAATGGGGAAGAATGTTGTAGAAAGGGATAGTGGCTCTTCCGTACATCTTAAACTGTAAATTTTTTTTTTTTTTTTTTTTTTTTTTTTTTGTCTTTTTGAGACAGGGTCTCGCTATGCAGTTGAGGCTGGCCTTGAGCTCACTTTTGTAGCCCACGTTGGTCTCGAACTCACACCAATCCTCCTGCTTCAGCCTCCCGAGTGCTGGGATTACAGGCGTGAGCCACCATGCCCGGCTAAATTTTTTTTTTTTTTTTTTTAATAGTAACAAATTTTTCTAGAGTGTCTGGGAAGGAGAAATAGTGTTTAAATCTGCTTAATCCTTTAAACAGCAGAATAGTTATAACTATTTTCATTACCAGTGGTTCTAAAATGTCACAGTCATTGCAAGTCACGATCTGGTAGATGATGGTGAATTTTCTTAATGAACCAGGACCCTCATTAAGAACACTAATTATTGGACTCATAAGAAATGCTGAAATACACTTTTGAGCTTTTGAGCTATGTAGGCGTTGTCTGACTTTTTGAAAGGATTTTTCCCAGATGGCTGGCTTTCTTGGTTCTTGCCAATATCTAGGAATTTTTATCCTGAAGACCTTAACCTCTAATCATGTCTGTCCGCCTGTCTTTGTCCGTTTGTCTGTTTGTCTGTTTGTCTGTCTGTCTGTCTGTCTCTCCTTCCTTCCTTCCTTCCTTCCTTCCTTCCTTTGGACAAGTTCCATTTTCCTCCGCCACTTTTAGCCTGCTTTGATATCCAAGATCCTGAATGGGCTTTTCTTTCCTTTTCTTTCCATAACCTAGAAGGAATTTGATATTTCTGGTTAAATTTAGATAAGTTATGTGACAATTACAAGGCAGTACTTGTCACTGTCCTCTGTCTGTGTGGTGTTTAGTGAGGAGGGGTGAATGGCCTTCTAGGGCTGTGCTATTAAAGAAAATGCAGAGGCTTTGTAGGTGCTGTTTTTGTTCTTGGTAAACATTTTTTTATTTGGTTTCTCATGTTCTGGGTTTCTTAAGTGTTGACCAAAAACAAAGCAAGCAAAATGAGAAAAAAAATTCTACTTTCTTTGCTAAAGGCAGGTAAAGGCTATAACTTCTTTCTTTGTTCTGTGAGCTCTGTGACTTTTTTCTTTTTATGATATGGCTATTTGTTGGGGCTATATATTCATATACATTAGCAGGCTTCTTCTGGGGTAATGAATTTCCAAGCCCTGCCCACTACCTCCTTAACAATATTCAGAATTACAAACATCTTTATAAATAGCTGGATTTTAGGTAATTTAGTGAAGTGCCTGTCCATTTTCCAAATTTAACTCCTGAACCAAATGGAGACTGTTTAAAGGGCTGCTCAGTGAACATGTTTTTGCTTTGAATTCCATTAATAATGTTCACATTTCCCAAGTGATCATACGTTACCATTCCTTCGTTGCCATATGTGTGAACTTATATCTTTTCCAAGATGAAGCAGTGTTACGTGTTACATGTAGAATAGTGCTTATTGTTAGTATTTAGTAACTTATGGAAGCTTGAAATCTGTGCACTAAGGCTAGTACAGAGCAAAGTAATTGGTTCCTGGAAAGCTGTGAATTACTTTATCCAAAGACACAGGTTTTTGAGAAGATATCTAATGTGTTTAAAGGCTCTCCTGGCATGCTTAGGCTGTTGTCTCCGTGAGTCATTCTCATGCAAGCAAATTTACAGGGCTCCAGTTTATCCTTACCCTTATAACTTCTCATTGTTACTTTGTTTCTAGAAATATCTTAAATAAGAATAACAGGAACATGAGTTAAAGCACTTAAGCACCTGACACGTGCCTATGTATCAAGTGCTAGGTAGGCTAATGCCCTTGGGACGTGTTTTTAGTGTCAGCTTCAGGTATTTCTTTGTTGTAGATCATGTAGACATGTATTTTCTTCAAAATATAGTCAGTAGCTTATCTACCTCCACAGCTGAAAAGAAAGTTACTTTCCTATATTCTTGAGATTCAAAATTTCCTCACCTTGTTTGCTTTCATATACTTGATTTATTTGTGTTGTTTTGCTTGTACAGTGCTGAGAAAGCGGTACAGCCAAAGCAGTGGTGAGTAGAGGCCCATAGTGGGTCACCTTGTGCTTCCCGGTCCTGTGCTTGCTGTGTGGTTCAGACTAAAGGCCCACTGTCATCACTGCTAATGGGTGGAAGGGCTGAGATCGGGGTGGGACTGTGTGATGAGTTCTTTGCTTGTCAAGAGGCCAGAAGACTGGACAGCCAAGGGTCCCTTCCCTTGGGATACACCACACATGGTCTTGTTTCTAGTTGTACTAAAAATTTATTTCCATAAACAGTATAGATATCTATAGGACTTATGAGGCTATATCTTCTCTAAGCAAAAGACTTCTATGATTGCTACATGCTAAGAAGATTTCTTGCTTTAATATCTCACATTCACCATGATTGCAGTATTAAGAGTTTAAACATCACTTTTCTTAGCTTTCATTATTCTAGGTAAAGTTCTTTTTTTAAAAAAAAAAATATTTGTGAATCTTCCATACTCTTCCTGTTGTGGTCTATATAGTTCTCTTCTTTGGTTGGCCTTCAGGTCTTCAAGAAGTGGAATTCAGATTTACGATGGTAGTGCCAGGTGCAAATAGGCTTCCTGTTTCTGTTTAAGAATGGAAAGATTTTTAATAACTTCCTTCAGGTTATTGTTGGCATTTGGGCAACCACAGTATATTAGGCTGTAATCTGTAGTGAACAGTCATCAGTGGCCAGCGGTTCTTCTTCTTGGGTTGTAACTGTCATTGTGTAGCCCGTTGATCACTCTCCAAGGGTAATTTAGATTCATTTCTCTTAAATGCATAACATTACAGTCGCCCACATTTCAGCTTCTGTGCCACTGCTCCGCCTGCTCACACAGCCCTATGAAGCCTTCCTGCAATTCGTCTCTTGTCAACTTGGCATTCGTTTTCCTTTTTGTCGCCTTCAAACCTTGGCTCGCATTCGCTTCCTCTGGGAAGTAGTCCACGATTAACCCTGACTGACACTGATCACTCAGATTTGACATACGAATGAGATAGTGGAACTGGAGCGTCCAGCTTCTGTCATCCAGAGTTTTGTTGTAACGATCACTTCTGGAGTGTGTCTCTTTCATGTTCCTTCCCACTGAGTTTGCAACGTATTCACGAGGGTGCAGCGCATCCAGATGGGATGCTGCTGCCTTGGACAATAGCAGATCCTCCCAGGCTTTTCCATGAGCCTTCCTCTTGGTATCTACAACTCACATTTTCAGAGATTCATTTCTAAAAATGAAAGCTCTCACAGGAGCCTTTATCAGTGTCGCTACAGTGAGATTTCCCTGGAAACAGACATTGGCAATCCCCTTTTTTTCTCATCAGTTCTCTGAAGTGTTGTCAATTGCTCTATAGGTAGCTACTTTTCATAAAATATTTAATAAATCATTCTAGGCCATAGTGATATTTATGACTGCTATATATTAGCAAAAGTTTCCCATGAATTTTTAGTTATCTAATGAACATGATTTAAAAAGATACATGTTGAGAAGTATTTCTATCTTGTCTTCATTGCCCTGTTCCCAGCTTTCCTGTTAAGGGAACCAGTTTTATTAGCTCTTTGAGAATTCCATTTTTGTGCAAGCCGATGAAAATACACCTATAAATATATTTTTTAAAATCCCTACTTTCTTACACAGAGACTATTATAGTTGGAAGATATTTATATCTGTTATAGTTGGACGATATATAAATCAGGTACCCTGATTTTTAGACTGGGGTTCTTCCCATATCAGGCTTGGAGAGTTGCCTCATTTCTGTCTTCACAGCTTTGTAGTATCATTTTATATGGCCATGTTGCAGTTTAGTTAGGTGATGGTGTGTAATGGACTGTTGTGTTGTTTGCATTACTTTCCTGTAATGAGTAAACTTGCATGCATTTCAAACACATGCTTTCTGATCCTCTGTCCCCTGGCCTGTTTCCTTATATTCCTCTTAGGCCACAGGAAAGTAAAGGACTCACATTTATCTCTCTTAATATATCCATAATGACTTCCGGACTAGGGAAACAGGGCCTTGAACTGCAGAAATGCCCTCCATCCAGACTTCTTTTGTCTCAATTACGTCTTAATCCTGGCCCCTTGGGCCACCTCTAGCTCAGCAAATTGAGCTAAAGGGGAATGAATCTAATTCGAAAGAAATGTTCCACAGTTAGATGTAAAGAGTTAAACTTGATGGAGTTTTGCTAGTCAGTGCTGTAGTAAACTTTCCATGAAGTTTGTGGTTATTTAGGTTAAAAAAATAAACAAGTCTATATTGAGATTAGCTGCAGAGAAGTTTAATATAAATGCACACACAGTGTATCTGTGCCATAGAATACTGGCCAGGGTGTACAGGCCTGATTCTGCATTCTGACCATCACAGGACCATCGATATAGTGACTTGTATTTATTTATAGATTTAGAGGTTGCTCTGTGGCTACTTTTACAACCCATCCCCTACCAAAGGAAAGGCTGTAAACGTCTCAAGTGAATAATTGTATTTTATTTTCCAGTCTTTCTTTTTCTTTTACATTTTTCATCACATCTGGTTTTGCAGTCTGTGGCCCACTGTGAACCGTGGTTTTTCTAGAGTTGAGCACAACTAGTCCTTTCCTAGAACTTAATTTCTTCCATTCATGGATCAACTCATTGTATTCCTTATTGTCGCTGTCCCCTAAATACCTATTTTCCCACTCAGTGTGGTGTCTGAACTAACCTGTGTGCATATGATGCTAAAAATAGTACAGAATCCAGGGTAGGACTATAGGGACACTTACGGGACTCCTCTGACTCCTCATCTGTCAGGTGGGGTAACAACACCATCTTCCTGTTTGTGTTCCTTGGTGACGAGCTGCAGGAAGGACCCAGCCTGGTGCCTGACATGTGGTTGTGCTGGATGAATAGATGTCCTGCATTATTACTTTATGAATTTCTTTTGCCTTTGAGGACTTTTAAGGGTTATTGTAAATGGCTACATAAATTATTTAAGTGACATTAGATCATCCTCTCATTCAAAAACTGAAAAATGACTTAGAGGTTTTATTACAGATCTGTGTTAGTGTGCTTACCTACAATTGCTTATTCTCTGGCTTAGTTAATACTCCTCCATTTTTCTGGCAGTTCATTAGGAATTCTGTGAGCAGGAGACACCTCTATCAGTGCATTATCAGCAGCTGAAGAATTTTCAGTTTTCTGCTCACTCAGTGCTTGTAAAAATTGAATATATATCGCTTCCCCTTTATCATGTTGAAAATCTCTGGTTCATGGTCTGCTGAAATTCATCTTGTTATAGTCAAAATGCATCTCCTGGAAGCAGCAACAATGCATGAGGCTTGAGTGCACTTAATCTTCAGTGTTTTTGTTTCAATTCTTTTTCTGCACTTTTTACTGGGAGATATTTTGTTTTAATCTTATCTACCCCCCCCCCCGCCTTTGTTTTGCTTTCTGGCCAAGTTTTTTTTGTTTGTTTGTTTGTTTGCAAAAAGTTATATTTTTTTTTCCAAGCTATATTCTGTGTGATACAACATGGCCACGATTTAAGATGTTCTTCAGCTTTTGCATCTCAGCTACTAATTCAGTGCTTTGAAAAAAATGAGCTGATGTTTGTGGTGGTGGGTCAGTGCCAGTGGAAGGAAATCACTTTGTGCAAGATGAATCCATTTCCAAGTAATGTTGGCTGCATAGAAGCTTACACTGGAGTTTGTTAGGTTGATTGGTAAAAGCCAAATATGACCAATAGGAGCTGTGCATCTTATCTGTGTTTGCCCACTCATTTACACCTTATTATGATATGTATTTTGTATGTATGCTATGTAGACATGATATTTTTCACTTTGCTGGTTATTTTTAGCCTTTTAAAAGGATTAAAATTATTCTTTTCATTCTCCTTACAGGATCTTTTAAAAATATTTCTAATCCAATTTTACAACAATGAACTATTTTCTAAAATATATTTTAGATGCTTGGCTATTTAATTGTATTCTCTTCGATCATTGCAAGAATCCTGAAAGAAGTGTTATTAGCTCCAATGTACAGGTGAAGAAGCAAGCTCAGAGAAGTGAAGTAATTTGCTAAGGCCACAAAGTAATTATTAGGTATCAGAGTTGAATGTTGGCTCTTAAAGCCCTGGGGTCGTGATTTACTTTATTCAAGTTTTTATTGAATTTCTACTTTATTCAGTGGAGTAGCCGTGAGATTTAACTTTAGGATTGTTACTTTTTCTTGATTTTCTCAAAATATAAATCTCAGTGGCAACAAAAATGAAACCATCTGCATTTCCTCCTTCTGTAGTTTGCATAAGGGGAGGTAAAGACATGTCATTAAAACTTGTAAGTTCCAGGTTCTGGGGAGATAGCTCCATGGCACAAGTGCCTGACTGGCAAGTATAAGGTTGTGAGTTTGAATCCCGGTCCCACACATACACACACACAAAGACATTAATTTCATATATCTTCTATTGCTGGGAGACAAGGAAATTTTAATTACCAAGCTAAGTTGTGTTCAGACATTTTGAGAGCAAAAATAAACCTGAGTTGTTTTCTAAAATTTAAAATTCTTATTGAAATTTACTTTTTTTAAAAAGAGACTTTTGCTTTTAGTTTCTATTAAGAAAAATTAGCACTCCCTGTGGGAGAGATGGCTACAAACAAAGCAGTCTGGTAAGCAGATCAGCATCACAAGTTCAAGGCCAGCTTGAGCCATTTAACAACATAGTGAGACCCTATTTCAAAATAAAGAGTAAAAAGAAGTGGCTGGATTTGTAGCTCCATGCAGTGGCCCTAGAGTAAAGACCTAGTATTGCAAAACAACTAGATTCTTCCCTTCCTCCCCAAAAAACTCAGGGGGCTGAGGCAGGAAGATCCTGATTTCCAGGCACTTGGGGCTACATAGTGACACCCTGTGTGAATGAATGCTGGAATGAATAAATGAATAAACAAATAAGTAAATAAGTGAGAAGGAGGAAGAGAAAGGGATGAAGAAACAAGAGAAGCACTCCTGCATTTATTAGCACAGCATAAATCATAATACTTAAGAGATAAAAACAACTTAGTAGTTAAAGAAAATGTGGCATAAACACAAATGGAATGCAATGGGACTTTAAGAAAAGCAGGAAATCTTGTCTTCCTGCACGTGGATGAGCTTTGAAGACATAATCCAGTTACAGAAAGAGAAGCAGTGGATGAGTCCCCTTCTAGGAGGCAGGTGCACCTTCAAGCATGACAGGAAGGGTGCTTTGTAGAGGATGGAGGGGCTATTGTTTGGAGATAGAAAGTTTTAATTTTATAAGATGAAAAAAATCTCTACAAATTGATTGCACAGAAATGTGTATATTGCAAACACTAGTGCCTGGTATGCTTACAGTGGTAGTGGTTAGCGTAGTACATTCTGTCTTGTTTTGACGTCATAAAAGTGAAATTAAATTTCTTACTAACATAATACTTTTTTTTTTTTGAGACAGGGTCTCACTATGCAGTTCAGTCTGGCCTTGAGCTCACTATTGCAGCCCAGGATGGTCTCGAACTCGCACCGATCCTCCTACCTTAGCCTCCCAAGTGCTGGGATTACAGGCATGAGCCACCACGCCCGGCAACATAATACTTTTACATACAATTTTAGTTATACTTCTTACCCTAGAAGTTGATTTATCACTCTTGTTGTCACAAGTGGTACTAGGACAGATGAAACACTATTTTCCTAGATAATGTAAGCAGAGTCAATATTGGGAGTACAAATTATCCTTTCCCAATAATTCCTTCCCGGTACTGTTGTTCTTTTTCTTATACCTTTGAATGCAAATGTTCTTTTTTACTTTTTTAGTTATTTAAAGTTTGCATAGCATTTTATTGCATTCATATTAATCATTATTTTGCACTGGACACTTTACAATACATGCTTTAGTCTAGATTTGAAATTAGGAAATTGAGGATTGGAAGAAATTTTCATTACTCGCCCTTGGCACATGGCGGAGAGCAGCAGGGCAAATGCCCAGTCTGAATCTCAGTCTTGTGCCTTGGTTTCCCGACTGCAGTGTGGGCTCCAGGGACAGCGGCTGCTATACCTGGCACTGCAGGGAAGCTGTTTAAATGAGAACCCTTTTCTAAATAAGTTTTATGACTTCAGAGAAATTATAAAGTGGGATTCATAGTAAATTGTCTTTCCTTTCCCTAGCCTCCCCAAATGAGAGATTGTATCTTTTTCTCTTTTCTTTTCTTTTTTCTTTTCTCTTCTCTTTTCCCTCTCTCTCTCTCTCTCTCTCTCTCTCTCTCTCTCTCTCTCTCTCTCTCTCTCTCTCTTTCTTTTTTGTGGAACTTCCAGGCAGGCACTTGTGCCCCTGAGCTAACTCCCAGGCCCCTTGTGTCTTTTTTCTATGAAGAATATTTAATAACAAAATTCAAAGAGTACATGGTGATGTATAACAATTGATTTCCTGTTCAGTGTATCTAAGCTTTATAGGATAGAGTGAAGTGACCTTCATTATTGGGGCTTGGTACAGGATTATATCAGACATATCTGTTTCATAAGGAGACCCCAGTCTTATAGAGTCCTGTCTTTATTAAATTATACAAAGAAATTATTTTGTAAAGTCTGAGTGACTTTTTCTCCTCTTAGGAAGACAGATTAATAATACTCCACCATTAATTAGGGTCCATCTGTTCATTGGGCCTCCTTTCTAAAGGCTACATTTATTACCATATTCATAAACCAACCCAACTGTGTAATCAAAGTTAAAAAAAAAAAAAAAAGATTTAACCAAAGTTTTAATCTTGGTTTTTATAATATATTTTTTGGCTACTAAAATGGGGACCAATGACTCCACTTCTTCCTCCCTCTTCTTCCATATTTTCTTTGATTCCGTTTTCTTTCTTCTTGTAATCCGGCCATATGCCACAAATTACCCCAAATCAAACTATCTGATATGAGATACAGTAATAAAAGAAGTGGCACACCCGCTTAGCCGCGGTGCTGGCAGGAGCCGGCTTCAGTATCCAGGTCAGGAAGATGGACAATGGAGCCAGCCATGCAAAGGCCTAAATGCCCTCTGTATTTGGGAATGGTGATTTGCATATCTTTCTTTTGTGTTCTCCCAAATTCAAGTGGCGCACCTCAGTGTCCTCAGACAGGCTGCTTTTGCCAGGGCCTGGAGGGCAGGTCGGACAGAGGGGGAAGAGGGGCAGGGAGGGGGGGGGAAGAGGGGGAGGGGGTGCCCTGGAAGGCCCCAGGATGAGAAAACAGTTGGAAGAAAAGAAGCCCTGACTTCGTAGCTAAAAATATGAAGAAATCAAGTTCCACACCACAAATTGAGTAAAATTTGATGATAGGGGATTACTGGAACATTTTATTAACTGGGGTTTTGCTTTAAAAAATTAACTTTTGAAAAAAAAAAAGTTGCGTCTCTAAGCTTATGTGTAAGGGTTTGGCTCACGGATGGTGGTGATTATGGCAGTGGACAGAGTTGTCCAAACCCCTTCCTGTCACACCCTGCAGCGACCTGGCTCACTTTTTCCTCTCTCCTCCGCCCCTCCTGCCCTGTGTCTGAATGCTGGCTGCCCGCCTTTCTGCCTTTCTCTTCTGGCCCCAAGGCCTCTCTCCCTACTCCCCCCAGGTAACCCTGTTTTGACTCATCCTGAGCCTGGGCTAGCTAAGGTGATTCACCCACTTACAACATGATTAAGAAGGTGAGTGCGAACGCGTGTGTGTATCTATAGCCTGTAACGAGGCGAGGCAAGGCGAGGCGAGGCGAGCCACCTCACCCTCCACGCTGTTCTTTGATCTCAGAACCTCACAGTTTTCAGCACGGTTCTGCCATTTTCAGCACAGACCTCGCAAGCCGTATCAAGGAGGCAAATACATCCAAGCTTCCGTACTCTTTGAAACGAGAGGCTTTTTTTTCCTGCTCAAGTTTAATTATTCAGAGTCAGTAATAAAAAGGGAGGACAAACACATGCCTTGCTTTATCTTATCTCTTTTGCTAGTCAAATAATCATTTTAGGAGAAGCCAGTATTCTCCAGTAGGCTAAAATGTAATTCTACTTTAGTAGCTTAAACAGAGGATTATAAATAACAGCAGGATTTTCAGGTAGAAAGAGGATGACAGCTGGGTCAGGTGCGGAATGAGATCTGAGCTATCCTGGGAAATCTAGGGTAAGTTTGTAGTGCTTTGGTGGAGGTGCTCGTGGGGTCTTTTTACAGCAACAATTGCGTCTTGTCTTTTACTCTGCCTTTTTCTTTTGAGTAAGCATTTCCTTCCTGGCTGTTTCCTTTTTCACTTTAATCCATGGAGACCCGAGGTTCAACTCTGGCTGCGTGTTTAGAGTCACCATGGGTGAGGGTGATGCTAAGACCCTTCCCCCAGAGAGTCACATTTAATTTGAGTCAGGTGAGGCCAGAGGATTGGTAGTTTTAAAAGCTCCCCAGGTGATTCTAATGTGCGGCTGGAGTTCAGCAACTCTGCTCCAGAGGTTTGCAGCCCTCTGACAAAACTGGGCATGTCTCAGGAGCCCTGAGCGGGTTGGACTTTGATTTAGAGGTGACGGTGGCTTGCTACAGTAGGTAGACTTGGCATTACCAGTGCCGTTAGAGCATCGCAGTGTTTGGCTGTGGGGAATCTCCTGTCTCTCCAGGCGGAACAGATCTGGTGTCCTGGTGCACGGCCGCGGATGCCTCGGCGCTGTAGTCCAGGCCTGTGCTGAGAAGGCATGGCCTCCTGGAAACAGCCTGGCTGAGTTTTTACAGTCCCGGCTGATGATTGACGGCAAGGACTGCGCACTGAGGCTGCCTCTCTGTGCCCGGTGCATGCTGCGCCCGGCCGTGGCTTGCTCAGCTGTCTCGAGGCCTTTCAGAACAGTGCTAGTGTACGTCCCTGGACAGCAAGGAGTTACGCAGGAGCTGCTGAGTAGGAGTGTAAATGGGGATCACATGTGCGGCCCCAGCTGGGGTAGGTTTTTTTCATATTCCTTTTCATGGTTTTCACTGGTGATTTTGTGAGACATTAAATTTGACAGGTTTTGCTTCATCACAAAAATGAGACAAAAGAATTGGGCTTTTTCTTCTGTCCATTATGGTTTATGAGATTGAACTCAGCACCAAAAGTGGCAGCGGGGCCCGTGGTTTGTCATTTTGGAGAAGACGTTATGAAGTGTGATGGTTTAGTCAACCACAGATTTCAGTTCACCTTCCTATCTATGTACAGCTCCGTAGTGAGTGGTGGCCGTGGCTGTGGCCCTGTTCATGCTGAGCAGATTGCTCTGGGGTCCTTCCCTTCTAAAGGTCCCCTTCTCTGCAGACCTTTCCTAATGGTGCTTCTTTCTGGACTCCCCTCAACTACATGGAGTAAGGACAGAGCTTACTGAAAAAAACTATCTTCTTGGTCTGCCTCCCTTGCCAGGTGAGATCAACTTTTGAGATTAAAAAACGAGTGGAATTTCCATAGAATATTTGAAGTATATTTCTGCTATGAATGCTTGTGTGCTAGTTGACTTAGCTTTACTCAAAAAGAGTGAGGGTTGCCTCTCTATGCATCCACAGACTTGGTCTAATTGGTGGGTCAAATGGGTAGTGTGATTTAGTGGAGGTTGTACATTGGCATAGTTGAAGTTACACTATATGAACTATTCTAATGTTAGAAATCTATTTGAAAATGTGCTTTAGGGCCACCGGGACAGCTCAGCAGTCTAAGTACATGCCTAGGCAAGCACAAGGACCCAGGTTTGATTCCGGGTACTGCATGTCAGGCCAGCCCTGCCCTGAGTGCACCGAACAGATCACCAAGGCTGTGCATGGCAATGCATTCTGTAATCCCAGTGCTGGGGAGGCTGAAACAGGAGGTCCACTGGGAGTCTGAGCTGTGCAGTGAGACCCTGTAACAAATGCGTAAAATTAGGCACACACACACAGAAAATGTGCTTTATTTTCTATAAAATAAAGTGACAGTATGAATAATAGCTCTTTTGAAAAATAGACTGGAAGACATTTTGGAAATACCTGCTCTGATGGATTTTGTTTGATGGGACCATTCCTTCAGCAGATCTTTATTAAGCACCTACTGTGTTTAACTGTTTGATCTGTATGTCTGGAGTCTCACAAATGCCACCTTGGCCCAATCCAGTCACACAAATAAGTGAAGAATGTCAGGTGCTGCAGAAGGCATAGGGAGAGGTGGGGTCTTTAGTCAGGGTCCACATCAAAGGGTGTCTTCTGATAAGCTTTATGCCTGGCTATGAATATTAATAAGAACAATGTTGTCTGATGATACCATTTTTTGTGTGGAAAACAGTAAATTTTTAGGTCATCTTCTCACTGACTTTTAAGTGTTGGCTCAGGTTTAAAAAAAAGTCTGTATCATCCCAGTAAATTATACGTATAGATGGAGACCTTTTTGTAACCTTTGTAATCTCTATAGCTCTGCCACCTCCTCCCAAACACGTGGAAGCCTTTTGACCCTTCACCTTACTTTGAAGCTTTACCTTAAAATATATTCTCAGCACTGAGAATTCCATGTGAAGTAATTAAAAATTATTGAAACAACAGATGGTAGTAAAATATGTACAATGATAGCTTCATCTCGCACATATACTCCCCTCTGGACCCACCCACACAACTGTTACGATTTTTGCATTAAGAGCCAAGCGGGTTACAAGCATCTATGATTATTAGTGTGGAAAATGCACATAAATATGGAATCATAAACTATCCAAATGACTAAGCCAGTTCTGGTAACATTATTTCTCAAAACAACCTCTGAAGGCAGTTGTGGTCATAGTGAGCCTGGGCCAGCCTTCTGTCTGTGGGACATGTGAGAGTCTTGCCATATGCATGGATCCCGTTTACCTTGAAGATAAAATCACACTTGGTGACCAGAGGTCTCACAACACTGGCATCTGTCACAAAAGCAGGAGGTCTCTTCTCTAGAGATGAAACTCATTGGGAAACATTTTGAGAATATCATTCCTCCCAAGGTTACTCCTTGGAGGGTACAGTTTAGACAACAGAAAGGAATAAGCACCGCGTGGAAAATGAGTTAGGCATTTTCTGTTAGCACATTTATGAAGGTCTTGAAAGCTGTGTTTAGTCTTTGAATCATTTATCTACTTATGTGCTCTAGCAAAAAGCACATTACTCTTGTCACAGGTGAGGAATGCAGGATGTAGAAGTAATTCTTGTCTATCCAAGTCACTATCTCCAATTAGGGCCAAGGAGAATAAATGGCGATTCTCCTAGTCCTATATAAATATTGGATTATACATGACAAGGAAGTATAGCCATTAATGGTCAAGAGACATCAGAAACATTGAGAAGTCTTTTTCCTAGCAGGGTTCAAAAGAGAAAATTTGAAATTAGGAACTGCAATTAAAAGAAGCAAAACCCAAATCATGTGATTTTATGTAGGAAGGAACAAATCTCGAGCACACAGATACTGTCATGCCTAAAATAATAGCTTCTATGGACATCTCCTCTCGTTCTTTTTTTTTTTTTTTTTGGTCTTTTTGAGACAGGGTCTCGCTGTACAGTTCAGGCTGGCCTTGAGCTCAGTTTTGTAGCCCAGGCTGGTCTCAAACTCTCACAGATCCTCCTGCCTCAGCCTCCTGAGTGCTGGGATTACAGGTGTACACCACCACGCCCGGCTTCCTCTTGTTCTTAAACAACATCAGTAACCAAAGTACAGAGTAAACAGAGGATGGTGAAGGAAGTTCTCCTCTGAAACTTCTTTAAAGAAAGAAAAAAGAAACGAAAAAGATAAAATAATAAAGAAATAAGCAATAGAATATTTTTAAATTTTTTTAGCATTTTATTTATTTATTTATTTATTTATTTATTTATTTTCCTGTTTCAGAACTATTGTTTGTTTATTTATTTTTATGGCTGGCTCAGCCTGCCCTCCAGGCAGGGCTGGCACAGCATGTGGTGCTGGGGATGGAACCGTGGTCCCTGCAGCTGCCCAAGCTTTCCTAAGCAGGTGCTTTAGACCACTGTGCCATCCTGCTGGGCCCCAAGCAGTAGAATATTTTTTAAAAAGCTTTTTACTTCAGGTCTCACTGTGGACCTACAGAGAAGCAGGTTGGTAGATGCTTCTCTTGCTAGGGTTTTCCTTCTATGCAGAAAACCCTCCATCCATTTCCACTTCATTCTGCAGTTTGCAAATGCTGTGGCAAACACTATCCATTATCTTTACTGGTATGTGCTTAGCTCTGTAGTCAAGGTTTAGATATATTGGAGTCTACTTAATTCATGGGTGTAGTACCAAGACTCTTGATAATATCTTTTCCCTCCTACTTAAGTCACTTTAAAAAAATGAATAGAAAGAGGTCTGGGAATTAAACTGAAATGACAGCTTCTGTTTCTTTATACAGTGTTGGGCTTAGTCTATGAGAAAGTTAAATCTGTTGCTTATATTTAGGGTTTGTGGTTGCATTGGTTCAGTCACCCTGCTTTCCCTTGTCAAGCACGATGCAGTGGGCTTTACAGAACCAAACCTTATGCTCATCTGTATAATTTCTTTTTGAGTTCATTCTATTTGCTCCGAATTCTTTTTGCTGCCTCATAAAGTAGCTGGTCTCTAGATCTGATTTCCTTCTGACACTGCCACATGCTCAGTAGGACCTAACTGAAACTGTCAGTAGTGGCAGTGCCAGGATGTGTTGGAAATCTCGTTTAGAGCAAGTTGAGGACCCTTGGTACCTGTTTAGAAGCCAGAATGGTGTGTATGCTTTTCACTTTGCACTGAAGCCAGAGCACCTGTTCCGTGAGAGGAATCAACTAAATTACTAGGCGTAATTGATGTTTGTGCAAAACATAGAACATTTGTTTTTCTCTCCTTGTGGTTAATGCTCAGCTTGATAATTTAAATGCAGCTTTTCCCTCTCTCTTCCCATCCCTCTCTACATTCTGCTACACTCATTTTTCCCCCTTAGCTTTTGTCTCCTGGGCACTAACAGTTGCTAAATGCTTCTTACAGAGGATAATATATTTAGGAAACAATTCCCATTCAAGATTGTAATGCTACCTGGCCCCTTTCTACAACCCAGGCGATGAAACGCAGGTATGATACAGTTATCGCTCCCAAATTGAGTCATTTAAAAATGTATGCACATAATATATAGTTTGTAATAATCTGCCTGCTGTGGAGCATAAACTAGTCTATGATCAGGATGGCCCAAAGAAGCTCGCTTCCCTGTAAACATGGCTCGAGTGGAGTCAGCCAATTTCAAGGAAGATTAGTGTCAGTGTAGGGAGGCCAGGATAAATAGGTGACCAACATCACTTAAAGAAAAGACAAATTATGAGAAGATCCTCTCCCAACCTGACAGGATGCAATGGAGTGGGGGCCTCCTGCTTATGTATTAGGAGTGAAACAATATACCAAATGGCCTGCTCAGTGTCTGTATTGCTCCTTTTATTTTTTGGCAAAAATAAAATCTTGTTATTTTAAAGACTAATTCAGAGCATGTAAGCAGTAAGTAGAATTTAAACAGTCTTCTTGGGCAGAAGTTTGGTTTGTCTAATTTATCGCCAACTGATATTTGTAAATAAGTTAATGCTTGAGCCATGGGAGAGGGTCTTTATCTCCACACAAGTTACGGCTCCGTAGCCTTCCACTTTGCCTGGTGGTGTTTACTTTCTTTTGCACGTTGGTTTGAAGCCGGCTGCCTGCCATCATAATGCCCACCGTTATTACTGTAGTGTGCTGTGGCTCCAGTCATCTCTCAGCATTCTTGGTGCCTGGATTGCTTTCCCAGGGATGAGCAGTGGTGATTCCAGTAAGAGGCCAAGCTGTCTTTCTTAAAACTGTAGTTAATAAGAGAGCAAGCAGAAAACTGATGACATCTGCATGGAGTGTGATCAATGTTATAGATGCGATCTGAAGCATAAATGCTCGACTTTTCTGTCTTTAGAAACTCCATATATTATTTCTGCCACATTTCCTTCCCTCCTTTCTCGGTGTACAAGTAGGTCAAGAAGTCTTCTGAGAGTCCTGAAATAACTTCCAGGTTTCTTTGGAGGCCAAGAAGCTTCCACTTTTACTACTTTCCTACTTTCTATTCCAAAGAAGGAGGAGGTGAGTATACGAGGGTGAGAAGGGGAAGGAAGTGCACGATTTGCCTAGGCATGTTGTCATAGGCACTGCCTCATGTGTGGTCATTGGCTGGATGCGTTTGGTATGCTATTATTTTACTTAGAAAGCTAACCCATGATTCTTTATTTTCATTTTGTTGAGATACAGGTGAAAATGAAGGTGACTTCTAACAGATTTGGTAGATCCATTTAGTATGCATTGGCTGATAGGTCTGGGAAGTTCCCATGAGAAGGGATCCAGTTGGCTCTTCTAGGTCCACGCGAGATTACTTCTAGTCGTACCTGCAACAATTGTGAACTCTTACATTTACCTTTCCAGAACAGGATTTGTGGTATTCTTCGCCAAGGCACTGATATGCTTGAAATCTAAAACTTCTAAGGGCAAAATTATGTCTAATGTTTAAGCTAAATTTCTCCCTTAAACTATCCCACCTTGAGACAGTAGCCTTGGCTCCCTTCAGAGCAGCTGTGCTTTGCTTTGTGGAGTAGAGGTACGGTAGGCCCTTAAGTGTGGTTCAAATACATGGGCTCCCCTCTCCCATTGACTCTATGATAAATTGAAAACCACATTTAAACCACTCCTTGAATATTAAGTTGACACATTAATGGATAGTAATTATTTTGCATACAGCGTTAGTAACAACGGTCAGTAAGTAAAAGCTCTCTGGGGACATAGCACAAGGCACATTCTCTTGGGGCCAGATGTATGAGAAGTGTGTCCTGCCTTTGTACCCCCCATTCCTGTTCTGTATCCTCCCTCAATTGCATGCTTTTAGCAGATTTATGAGGTCTGCTATTTCAGTTGTTTACTAAATAGCCCTAATTAGAGCTAGAGGTGTGTTTGTTTATCATCCTTTGTTCAGTTCTTTATAGGAAAGACCATCTTGCTTTTCCTGGCTTCTGGGTATGAGGTATCTTTAAAAACCATTACTGTGGGGGTAAAAATTACTGTGAGCAATTATTCCTATAATTGTAGATTTTTATGTAGTGAGATTTTATGTAGGCAGCCTCTATTCTTAATTGAGCATGATTGAATAAAACAAAAATACCTGAATTTGAGCAATCCCGTGAGTCAGCCAAAGAATTCAGAAACAAAGGAAAACACTGTAAACACTGGTTTTTTTTTTTTGTTTTTTTGTTTTTTTTATTCAGATCAGTGATAGGAGAAGCTATGTTTTAGAAAGAGTTTCTCTCCTAGCACTAGTTTGATGGGGATTTTGATGTCAGTCTGATTTTTCTCTTTGAGTGATCTGCTTTGCGTAGAGTCTTTATTTCAGCAGTTTTACTCACTGTGCTGTCCAAAGCATTAAACATACCAGTGAACTAAACTGTCCACAAAATGTAATTTCATTTTATACCATATAATATCTTCCACTGATTTATCACCATCCAGATGTTCTTATGTAACTTAACTGCCAACCACAGTTCTGAAACATTCAGGGCTAATTTCTACTATGGCACCCTCTCAACTTTTCTCATGGAAAGAGAATTATCTTTTCCACATTGGGGAGTTGGGTTCATTCTAAAGGTTTCAGTAATCCAGGGAATCCTTTCGCCTTTCCTTTTTAAATATCATTACTTTAACTTGTCTTGAATAATGGGCGTAATGTCTGTTCTCATGGTTTGAGTCATCTTAGGTTGGTTGTGAAAAGTCTGTCTGTCTTTCTTTCTTTCTTTCTTTCTTTCTTTCTTTCTTTCTTTCTTTCTTTCTTTCTTTTTTTCTTTCTTTCTTCCTTTCTTTCTTTCTTTCTTTCTTTCTTTCTTTCTTGGTAAGAAATAGATGCTATGCATGGGTTTCTCTGTTTATGTAGGTGACCTATTATTTAGAATTAATCAGTGCCCTAACTCAGCTGTCATTCTCCTTCAGCAGAATTTATCTCTCTAGATCGCAAAACTGCTTTGTGGCTTGTCTTGGACTGGCTGCTGCTGCTAACAGAAATGGGCAGAAATTCAGGGTATAAGGAAAAGCCCTTTTTCCCTTGATGTGGTGCAGTAGGAGTGAGCCAGCCACTGAGGTGCCTGTGGAAAGGTCCTTGGTTTTTGTACTTATGGACAGTAACTTAGAATTTCCATTCAGTTGCTCTGATTATAAGTAAGAAGCAGAAAATTGTACCTACTCCCCATTGCCATGGATATTACATGAAGCTGTCCCTCTCTCCAAATCCTATCCTGCTTTGATCCATCTCTAATGGTGAATAGAAGGGATTTAATCCCAGGGTAGATCTTCACACCATTTATGACCTATGGGGATTGCCTAATGCAATCATGATACTGGCACCATAATATCAGCACTTCATGTTTGTTTTCTCCTAACTAGGGATTATTCTCCATCTGATTGCTTTTTTGTACCTGGGATAACCCAAAGAATACTTGTGTGATTATACCACTGACTCCCTTTCCATTATCCCTGCCTACTCTTGCCCCAGGATTATGAAAGGCCTATCTTGAGTCAGAGGCTATCTGGGGTGTCTTATAATTTTGTAGCAGCACCCAGATTCATTTGTTCACTTGTTCATTCGTTCATTCCTCAAATATTTAGGGAGCCCTTATAGCTAGGAAGCACTCATAATGTCTCATATCTAGCAACTTTAAAAATTGATAGAAAGTTGCTCATCAACAATAACTGGGGGCCAGGGAGATAGCTCCATGGCACAAATGCCTGCCTGACAAGTGCAAGGTCATGAGTTCAAACCCCAGTCCTGCAAAAAACAAAATAAAACAAACAAACAAAAAAAGTTGCATGGTGGCGTACGCCTGTAATCCCAGCACTTGGGAGGCTGAGGCAGGAGGATTGGTGTGAGTTCGAGACCAGCCTGGGCTACAAAAGTGAGCTCAAGGTCAGCCTGAACTGCACAGCAAGATCCTGTCTCAGAAAGACCAAAAAAACAAAAACAAAAACAAAAAAATAATAACTGTTAGTGGGCCAGCCAGATAGCTCAGCAGACTAAAATGCCTGCTTAGGCAGAGTGCAGGGGCAGGGTTTCATCCCCAGTGTGCCATGCTGGCCCTGTCCTTGAGTGCACTGAGATGGCAATTGAGACTGGGCGTAGTGGCGCAAGCCTATAATCCTAGCACTCGGGAAGCTGAAAACGGGAGAATCACTGTCAGAGTCTCATCTATGTAATGAGATCCCGTAGACCCTGTACTGAATACATTAAAAAAAAAAAAAAAAAACTGTTAGTAAGTGCTGTCACTCACTCTTTGGGTGATGTGAATCTGAGGCACAAATGATACCTGTTAAATTTCTTAGTGGTTGAGTCTTATACAAAAGAAGAGAGACTGGTAATATTTAGACAGTGATAAAAGGCCCAGATGATATTTGAAATAGAAATGTGCAGGTTTTATATTTAGAGGTTATTTAGGCTTAAATAGTGAGTGTGGGGAATATGCAAGCCTTAGGGAAAATTCTGTAACTGAACACACGGATAGTGCCCTCTTTTCTAACAAGATTTGTTTTTAAACTGTCATTTGTACTATAAGGACATCAAAATAGGCTTCCTTATGAAAGAGCATAGTTTTCTGGTGATTAGAGTCCACTAATCTAGTAGTGGCAAATTCAGCCACTACTCCATTCAGGTCACCATAAAAGTTTTAGATTATTTAAAAGTATAACTCAAGCAAAGCTCTTGACTGATTGCCCAATCCATTTGTTTCTGAAGATCAGAGTTGTTTTGTAGACTTCCTAAGGGGATTCTGATTGGTTCTTTGGGGGAAATCTTGATATTCCCCAAGCAGCTTGGAACTCCTTAATATTCTCTCGGACCTAACTATACCTTTGGGAGTGTTTGCATGTGATCTTTCCCAAGAGATGCATAAACCCCCATGGATGTTAAGGCTGGTTGGATCCCCAGTAGACTCTTCTGGAATCATGAAGTAGGAGAAGAGCCTGCATCTTTGCTTGGAGTATAGACTGACTGCTCAGGTCAGTGGGCATCAGATAACTTGCATTCTTTTATCCTACACCTATCATATATGTTTTGCTTTAAGTGTCTTCTATGCTTAGTAGTCAGAAAATGAAAACACTCTTATTTATGCCTCTGTAAATGCCGAAATAACAAACATATACTCCATTCTGATTAATAAGAGATACTTGGGGCACGCACCGATTTTCGCTGTGGTACAATGCTATATCATATTATGTGGACCCCGTTTCTCTCTGTGCTCACGCTGCCTTTGCTATGAAGGCAGTGTGGCCCCCACTGTATTCCTGAAGGCCAGGCCCAGTTCTGCAGGTGCTGTCTTCTTTTTCACCGAGCTACAAGCATTTCCATCAAAACCATCATTCGCTGATAGGTGTCTGAAGAAACAAGTCACATGAATTAAGGTCTTGGGGAGAGGGAATTAAACCTATCATATTGTTGACTTGCGAAAGCCTTAGACATCATTGGGCACAATTAATATTTTATGTATAAATACCAGTGTTCAATTAAGACCTGGTATTTTTAGTTTTTCTTTTTTTTTTTTTTTTTTTTCTTTAATTCTTCACCTTGAGCTAGAAGTTTTGGCTGAATGAATTTTCCCCACTTCAATTTTTTAATTGTTTTAAATTTAGCCTAATCTGCTTGGATATTTGTCTTTGGATGCCTCATATTTTAAGGAAGGAGGGCCACTGCTAGGACATAGACTATTAATTGATTGTAAGATACCTTTCTTCTCACGTTTCCTTAGAAAATTTTTATTTATGAATCTCTTGGATTTTTCTGTACCTAAATTTTATAGGATTAAAATTCCTTATCCTGGTTATTACCAGTTCACATATCTAAATGTTATGCTTATGACCTTCTCTTTGATCTTTCGAAGATATCCTGTTGCTTCCCTACAGGAGGGAATTAAAGTTTTTGATAAAAAAAAAATTTGGAACTCCTGTTGTCATAACCTTTCAAGCCATAAAGGAATCCTACTAACTAGATTATGGCTATTCACAGCTGTTTCCTTGAAAAGCTAATCTCCCGTTTATGTGGTATTTGAGATGGAATGTGGAATTATGGGCATCAATTAGACTAGAGATCGAAGGGAGAGGAGTAAGTAGAAAGAGGGGAAGAGAATATTCTCATTTTGTTTTACCTTTATATTTTCCAACATGACCTTTACAAAGTCCACAGAAGCGATGCTTAGCTTCAACCTAAATCATTGACTTATAGAGCTCACTAATCATAGCAAATAACATTTAAAGTGCTCAAAGGAACATCATTTGGAGACTAATGGCAGACTCACTTTCATGTTCCAGAATATTATACTCAGGGACCTACCTACATCAGAATTTGGCAGAAAATTTTGTTTCTGATGGCTTAGATAGAATAATATCAAGCATTTGTTTGCTTAGTTTCCTAAATTGACAAAGGATATATAATTTATAGGTATTTAAAATTTTTAGAAGGCCTCTATTTTGTTCTCCAAATATTTGCTGAATCATTTATCATTTTTACTCTTTTCCTTTAAACTTGCTAAAATGAACAAAACATGACCAAGGTCCCAAATGAATTTTACTCCCTTCGTAGAAAAGTTGAAGGACTAATGAACATAAGTTGAGTGTCCTTACTCCAAAAAGCCCAAGATCTGAAAGGCTCCAAAATTGAAACTTTGTGAATATCAACATGATACAGCAAGTGACCTGTTGGTGCTTCTTAGATACTACAACATATTTCCTTTTCAATTAGTGACATGTTTTTGGTTGGATAAAACAGTCACATGGGAATACTTATTGACTGAATATGAAGTCAGAATCAGGAATGAAGAGATGCAAGTGACCACAGATGTCCTCAAGTGTAGTTTGCTTTCTTAATGTTCAGAGTATGCAAGTTTGTTTTCTGCACAAAAGTGTTAAAAATATTATATGAAGTTACTTTCATGTTATGTATATAGCACTAATGCAACATAAGTGATTTTCACATTTAGGCTCGAGCTGCACGGATGGTACAAAGGCAAAAGATTCCAAAATCAGAAAAAATGCAAACTGTAAAACACTTCCAGTCCAAATCATTTTGGATAAGGAGCACTCAACTTGTAGTTAAAAATAAATGTGTTCAGTCTATTCATATTTATTGAAGACCCACTACAAGCAAGGATGGTCCTCACTGGATCCTTTAGCATATCAAAAATCATCAACACTCCACTAATTAAAAGGTAAGATTGAAATGACAAGTAACAGTATATCGCTCTGTCAGAGCTACTACTAGTTTATCTTTGCACAAGTCTTTATCTTTTTTTCTACCCACATTCTGCTTTTATTCAACTTGTACCCATGTACTTAAAACCTTAAGCTATCTTGCTGGGACATGTGTAGGTACACACAAATATCAGTTTTTTTTTAACCACCCCCCCCCCCCCCCCCCCCGTGTCCTGTTCTTTGCAAAGGTATGATTTGAGGTGCTTTCTGTCTTGGATTTTCCTTTACTTTAGTTGATGTCCATGGTCTGAGGAGAGTCCGCATTACACAGCTAAAATCGCCTTTTGAATATTGAGCACAGATGTTTTGCCTGCTACAGTGAAGGAGTTTTGGTTCTCAAAAGGCTCCAGGACAGCGGGTTTGTCTCTTAAGATATACAGGAATCTGGAGACCTAGACTGTTCTCTGTTCTCATTTACCCACTAAGGCAGGCAGCTGTACAAGTGGAACTTGAGTCTAAATCACAGGGTGTTATAACATATGAAACTTGAATGTGGCAACTGTTATTGTCTGCAGGAGCGGACTGTCTGGGGAAATTCAATCCCAGCCTTGGGCCTGCCAGTGGAAGCTCCAGCAGCACTTGGTCATCCATGTGGATGACTTTGGAACAGATTTTAAATATTTCTTATTGGAGGGGAAGTATAATTCTGAGCTGTAACTTATGCAGATATTCAAGGCGCTCTCGACTAGTGGAAATTTTTTTGGAAAATTGTTTTTTGTTGTTAAAATCCCTGAAGGTGCAGTGTTGTCTCTGTTGCTCTTTGTTATTCCTTCATGTGTCTCTGGGGTAAAGAACCATGATAATGAGTGACCTCCTAGGATCATTCCACAAGAGGAATGGATCTTCAGTAAGTGGGGACGGAGGTAGACTAAATTATTTCTAAAGTGTCTGTCAGGGTTATGTCTGTGACAGAGTTTAACCTGGATAAGTTTATTCCACAGTGAGAAATGCAGTGTTTATGTGAGTTATTAATGCATTTTTGGCAAATGGGCATGCTAAGTGAGGTGAGAACTAAATCTGAATTATAAAGACTGGCTGGCAATGTTGTTTACAGTTTGGATTGCTCAACTTTAGTGAGATCTTGCTACAATTGTGTGATATATATTGTACATACATACATACACATCTTAAAATTTTCTTCTACATCTTCCCAGATTCATGAAAAGCACAAATTTACAATAAAAGTCCTAATGCTGAGTACCAAGATTGGGAAATGTCCTATATTAGTTTTTTGGAACATGCTGATTTTCAGATCAGAGAGTCCTGCAATTTAAAAAACAGCATTTTGACTGACGTGCCAGAGTGTCGTGTGCACACAGATAATGGAGTGGTAAACCAGGAGGTGGGTGCATACATTTTGCTGGTTCCACTGTAATCTATCGTCCCTCTCGGTGTCCCTCCAACTCCCTCTTTCTGTTTTCATCTCCCCAGCCCCATAGAATGGTGTGCTATCCACTCTGATTTTTGCTTTGCTGTTGTTCATCCTAACTTGCAATCATTTTCTGTTTTAGAATTTTTTTTTAATTTTAAATTATTTTTTTTTCTTGTTTCAGAACTTTTGTTTATTTTTATGGCTGGCTCAGCCCACCTTGAGGGCAGGGCTGGCACAGCATGTGGTACTGGGGATCGAATCGCGGTCCCTGCAGCTGCCTAAGCCTTCCTAAGCAGGCGCTTTAGACCACTGAACCATCCTGCCGGGGCCCGAACTTGCCATCATTTAAGAGAACAGTCCAACAAGGGGAAATCTATGACAGGCAAAAAAGGTTTATTAAAGTATAAACTCTGTTCTTATGCAAATGTTCCTACTTTTGAAATTTGGGTATAACATTCAGTATATTATCAGAATTGTCTCTAAGTGGCATGTTCTTAGCATTGGTCATGAGGTCTTGTCACAGATCTAAATTTTAATATTAAGTATCTTCAGTGGCAGTGTCAGTTGGTAATTGAAAAAAGAGCTGTTTAAATTATAATTTGTGTGCTACTATGTAGGCTTGTCAAGTACCTTTAGAAGTGTGATTATGTGGTCCACTAAAATACCTTTCTAAAGAGCTGAATTATGTTAAAATTATCCACAAAAATGTACAAAATCAGCTTTAAAGTCCAGGAACTTCTATGGATGACTACAAGCTATGTCTTTATGGCTAAAGACTTTTATAAATATCTTGAGTTATAGTTGATTAACATTCTGCCTCTTCCATATATTGTTAAAATATTATAAACAAAGGCAAGTTGGATAGTCCAAAGCGTACAATCTTTAATTGATGAATAAGGTCTAATTTGCAGCTGCTGTTGCTGAGGTAGGTATGAAAATTCTTGCTGGGATGACTTAGAGTGTTGGTTCTTCAGTAGATTCAAGCATTTTAAGTAAGTAATAAATTTCCCTTTCATTTTTAAGACTGATATCACTGAGTCACATTATTAGTAGGAGGTTGACACTGCAGGAGTATTATTCACTGTACCTTTTGCTTTCTTTTTCTATTTTGCATAGATAATTTTATGCAAGAATGGTATTTTTTTTTTTTTTTTTCCTTCTTAAGGATGAAGTCACAGACTGTAACATTTCATGGAGCATTGTTTGCCATACTGGTCCAAAAGGTTTTCCTGTGAGCCTAAAAACAAAGTCCAAATAACAAGCCCGAGTTGAAATACTGGGTTAGCCACTAGCTTAATAGTAATAACTATAGTAATATCACTATTTTCTCATATTCCGTATTAGCCCTTTGCATGTTAATTTTCTTAATCTTAGAATGTTGTACCTGGCTCCACACCATATAGATTTTAATGGAAGAGCAAGAATTCCAACACAGCTATGATTGTGTCTAAAGTCTGTGCTTTTTCTTCTGTCTCCTGATTACCAAACCTTTTTGCATGACCTGGCAGTGTCCACATGCTGAAAATGAATACACTCTTAGTACCCAATGTCCAGCATTGTTGGAGTGAATAGAGAGTGTATAAAGTTCACAGCACTGAGTAGGTTAACCGAAGATGGCAGATCCACGAGGGCCTTAGTCTGCTTTGAACTTTTTTCTATGTGGCACCTTTTCTTCCTTAAAAAAATATTTTTAAAATAATAAATTCATGACTTATGTTGCTGTAAAGATAAACATAATTAAGGTTGGATTTTTTTGTATTTTTCCCCATTTGATTTTAAAAGAAAAGCTATCTGTGAGCCCTAGGTACTGGGCCTTCCATGACCAATGTTCAAGTTGGCTTGTGTCATCACGCTCTTACTGTTAGCTTCAGGAAAGGGTCTTCTGCTCTTGTGTATCATGTTGCTGTTGTATCCTTTTACTAAAGAAAGAATTCTACTTATTAAATGTACGTGAGCATAAGTGTGTCTTTGGGAAGAAGAATTGTCACCGTTAGTTACAGCTGGATAGATGTTCTTAACCAAGTATTTGCTAGGGTGAGTCTTACTTGATTAGTCTGATTTAAGCCATTTTATTGTTTTTTTGATTTTTTTTTTTTTTTTTTTTTTTTTTTTTTTTTTTTTTTTTTTTTTTTTTTTTTTTTTTTTTTTTTTTTTTTTTTTTTTTTTTTTTTTTTGTGGTCCTCTTTGACATCTATTACTACCCTCATGTTCATACTGGAAATTATTTATAGAAATGTTGGAATAGTTCCTTACTTCCTTTTGTTCTTCGCTGATTAGAACTGGCAGCTGATATTGGCCCCCTCTTGCGCTCTCAGGGCTGGAGGCTGGTCTCCAGAGTGGCTTTTGCTACCTTGTACCCCTAAAATCTTCAACCCAAAAGTGATTACAATCAACATTTCTCAACTTGCAAAATGAAACTCATGCTTACCTCAAACTTCATGGATTTTGGCCTGGTCTACGTGCATAACTTGTTGGATTGACTCATAGCTACTTTAATTACCTGGTGTTCTGCCTGGTTGCGATTGCAAGCATCTCAAGGAGAGGCACTCTTTTGCATGTTTTCAACGCCTAAGCATTTAATAAATTCTTGTTGAATGAATGATGAAATGACCGGTGGGCAAAAATCTGGTCAGTTATGTCACAAGTGCCAATTTGATCATATGGAGGTTCAGTCCATTAATACCACTGCTATTTGAAGAGAGACTAGAGTCCTCACCAATTTTATAATTTGGGAGAAACCTTTTAGAATCTTATGAGGATATAGGCTATGTTCTTTGATCTGGTAAGGAAAAAAAATATCAATTGTCAGGCATAACCCAAAATTTCAGGAAATCTTCCACAATGATGCCTGGATCCCAGCGTTCTGAAAAAGGTTTTATCCCTCCTGTGGAGGGGAGACAATATGCTTGCTGATGCAACCGGTGATATAATTAAACTTTTAACCACATGCATGACTTTAAGCAAAAAAGTGGCTAAAGCTCTGTGTCTAACGTGATTGAAGGATAGAATCCAATGCTGAGGCCCCCCAACTAATCTCTCTTTTCAGAGTTCTGTGGAAGCAGGCCTTCTGGGGGTCCAGAGTTTACAATAAGACTCTTTTATACTTAAAATGTCAGCAAAACACTAAGACTAGCTCTTCCCGAAACACGACGGGGTAAGCCTGTCCATTCTTTCCTCTTGACATTTGCTCTAATTCTATCTCAGATAAGTGGGCCTTGGATGTAATCCAGCTCAAATGGGACATCCTTAAATTTCCCCCTATTTCTGTGTGCCTTTTGCCTCTAATGCTTATCATAAACTTTCATTGAGTTTTCTATATCAGAAAGAACACATCGCTCTTCTTCTTTTGTTCTGCAATAATAACTGATATTTAGATTTCATAGGAACTTTGAAATGTTGTTCGTAGATGTAACAGCCCAGCTAAGAAACTGACTTCCTCTGGGAATGGCAAATTTCCCATTTTCCCAGGGAACTTTCCCAAGCAAGGTTTGGATTTTATGTTCCCAATCGGCTTGTTTCAGGGTGACCAGGTGGCCAGAGTGCCTCTGAAAAGCCCCTTGGGGTCTACAGAAATTTGTATTGGCATTTATGTTAGTCCTTTTGCAGGTGAAAGGTATTCTGATTTCCACTTCACCATCTGATCTACTGTCAGCCAACGGTGAAAAATGGGTGCAATTGGCCACTTAGATCTTTTCAAATGAAGAGTGAAATAGAGATACTTACTATGCAGGCAATTCTCTGAGCAAAGCTGAGAGAGGCAGGCAAGTTGAAACAGATTTCTTTCTGTGTGTTGCACTGAAGATAACGTTGGAATGTTAACTTTTATACTGGGAGGAGTTTGTGTGCAACAACTTGACTGTGGGAGTGTGGCTTCGAGCAAGGTTTTCCTCATCGCTCCGTGCTGCACAGCGTCAGCAGCTGTCCTCCTGAAGGCGAAAGACTTAGGATTTGGGCCGTTAAGCAACAGTAAAAGGAACTTTTCTGTATATGTTTGCTCATCCTCTGAATTAAAGAATTTGGGTGTTAGCAGCTTGCCTTTATATTTATAACCAACTCATCTATTTTCCTCTCAAATTGCTAAAGAACAGCGTTAATAAAGTCACAGAGGTAGTGTATGTATGTGGAGACTGATGAGCAGGAAAGTATCTGAATTAGTTCTAAGACAGCTGAAAGAATGTCGACATAGCTCTTAAAGATGAATTTTAAGGTACAGTTTTTTTGTATGTAGTGTGTTTCAAAATTGATTTTATGAATAGGGCTACAGATTAACCTTTCCTTAGCAGGCTGGAAAAACGGTCACTTAAAAACGTGGTGCCCTCTAATAATGTTCTTTGTAGCAATCAGAGATAATCTGCTTGTGCACAGTTGTGTTATTAGCTCATTTCCTTAAGCGGTTTCCTAGACTTATTATCTGATTGCCATGATGGTCGCTGTTATTGGATTGGGGCATGGTTCCTTTACTGGACATCGCTTTTCTCACTTGAAATGAGTATGCTAATGACAGTGGAATGGACATCTCTGTGAGAACACTCTAGTGAGAGTAGAGGATAAGGAAACATCCATCCAAAACAACCCACCTTATACTATGCCAGTGCATTTACAGCGCTAGGCATTTTGCTTAGATGAGTTCTGGGCTGTTACCATTAGCGGCATCCTTGGGTGAGTGTTTAATGTGACTGTTTAAGTTACTGTTTGCCCAACATTTCCTCCTTTAGGAAATGAGGCAGTTTGAAGAAAAGAAATTAAATAAATCCTGCTTTTCCTTTTTTATTGCCTTTGAGATTTCCATGAAAACTTTTATTTCTGGGGACCTCTAAATCTATTTGCTATTGGCAAATGCTGAAGTTCTTTTACCTAATTGGTTTTGGAAAGTGATAGAATTAGGTCAAGTTCAATAGGTAGACACCCAGACATTGGTTTTTCTTTGTCACTTCTTTCCTCCTAGTATCTTGAATCTTTGCTAAAACTGTCCAGTTTTTTGGCCCCTTATACTCATGGGATATAAATTCCTTTAGGGCAGGGATGGACCGTGTGCTAGGGACTGGCTTGTTTTCACCATGCCTGCAGGTGGTGCAGAAGGTTATTTGATTACTTTTAGGATCTCATCCATCAAGACTAACATGCCTGAAGAAAAAAAATCTGGGCAAAATTCACGTTTTTACCTGTTTGTGAAAATTTTAATAGAAATCTTAAAAAGACTGCATAAAAAGTATGTATAGGGTATATGTGAACAAATTTTTGATCTGTAGAAAGTCTTTATGTCCTTCATATGATTTGAAGAAAGTGCCCCCCCCCCAAAGAATACAATTTCTTTCTTTGGAATACATAGTGTCCTGGTGACTTAAAATGACCCATTTTGATAAACTCTCTGCTCCTTAGCTCTCTAGATTTTAAATGGCCCTAAACGTTCTTTAAAGTCTTCAGAGGATCTGTCTGTTTGTAATGTGTAATATTTCCCCCTGCTTATTTGGAGACCACTTCCTATCTGTTGGGAAAAGAATGCCTTGCATACTAAAAGCCATTTTCCTCTCTGGCATCTCTTTGCATAACTACTTGTTATATTTATACCTCCAGAATAGGACCAAAGAAAGGTTCCATTTTTGTGCTGTGTTAAATTTGGAGATTTAATGTGAAAGAATGTTGTGTGTTGTCAGGAAACGATTTTCCTGTTAGTGTTCGCAGAACAGAGCAAGTGCCCTCTGCTGTGACTTCTCACCACAGTAGATGAGGAGTCCTTCAATGTCTCCTGCGATGATAGGCATAAATCAAATGGAGAACAGTGGTATGTAGTGAATTTAGTGCGACTGCATTTTTTAATATGTAAGTAGGCTTAGGGTTTTATCTCCCTTATCTTAAGCCCCATCAAGATCAAACTCAAGCAAGCATTCACATCCACAGTTGAATCTCACCAGCCTTTTTCTTTAAGTTAACATTAGTTCAAACTCTCCCCACTGCTTCTGTCAATAGATCTTTTAAAGGCAGGCATTAAGAGTTAAGTTTGCCTTAGTCTTTTTTCCCCCCTTCCATAGCTTCAAGCCCAAGGGCTTCTTTTAATAGGCATTAGTTAAGGCCTAGAATTGAGTAGACATTTGTGAAGGAGACTTGAAGTTTGGAACAGAATTGGCCTTTATAGTTTTTCCATGGGGGGAAAAAAATCTCCTTATGAGAATAAAGGCTGCCTACTAATCTGCTACCATCTGGAGAATGGAGAAGCCAGAGGTTGTTGGCACCAGGTCACATCCCTTATGTAAACTGTCAAATTCTTTTCATATTAATGGCATATTGAGTTTAATCTGAGGGGTATCAGTCAGAGCTTATTTATTGATCTTTTTTCTTTTTTTCTGCAGGAAAGGACTCTGAACATTGTTATAATCTGAGAGAAAGACACTGTATTTAAAATGAGGTTTTGATTCATAAAGGACTTTTTCTTATATGCACAGATTGGTTACTGTTTGGTGACGTTTCAAGCCACGAGTAAAAATCCTGAGTTACTACATACATCCCTTTCTGTCTGACTTTCTGGAAGATAGTTTGACTATTTAAATCCAAGAAGAAAGCCAGTGGATAGCTATTCTACTCCCACACATACTTCAAACTAAAGTAGAAGCAAAGCTAATTCAGTTTTTCTTATAGATTATTTTGCATGTATGTGCATGGAAGTATAAATATAGATGTGTAGTTTAATGCTGTGGAGTATACTGAAAATTTGAAATCACCCTGAGGCTTACCAGGTGCCTGCTATTGAAGTGGTCATGAATAAAAATCTTTTACTTTTTAAATATGAAACCTTTAGCCTTCTGTGGACATAGAGCGAAGCAGACTGTGAAAGTCCTGACAGCTGTATTCAAAAGTAGAAGCTTATTCCTCAAATTGGTACAGACTGATTCTGAAATTGTTTTGCTCTCCCTCTTATAAATAAAAATAGACGCACATACTTACTCTCAGACCTTTTGATAGGTAAAGGTTGCCCTCTTTAAACCACAGCATGGAAACACAAATAATCATGCTATTCCTAGGGATAGATGCAGAGAATAAAAGCTCAGAGAGGTGAATAAAAGCCAGGCTTGTGTTATATGTTGTCCACTCGGGCTATTTGACAAAAATACCTCTTACCTTTAGTAAATACTCATTGAACAAATAAATAAAAGAACAACTTAAAAACCCTTACTTTATCTGGAATGGCACACCAGGAAATAAAACTTTAAACATTCAGCAAACAGTATTGGATAGAAAAAAAACCCAACCAACCAACCAATAAAACAAACAAACAAACAAAAACCAAAAACAACAACAGCACAGGAGATTTGGAAAGTCTTTTTCAATCCTGAATCGAGGACATTTGTCAGTGGGGCCTGTATTCCCCCAGCGCTGCTTCTTACTCCCCTGGTTTCCTATGTAAACCAGAAAATGAAAACCAGACCCAGTGACCCAAAGGAGATGAAGCGCGTTTGTTTTGCCCATTATATTTCTCTGCTCGCGCCTCGATGCCTTGCCTTCTCTGTGCCCTGTGTTTGAAGTTGAGAGCTGGGAACAGACATGAGATTGAGGTCCCAGGGAGAAGCCAAGTTCAGTCTGAACTGGTGAACTCGCGGAGAACATGGGCGAATAACACAAGCGAAAGATACTCGAGCGTGACATCTGCGCTTGTGGGGGAGACAGCCACCCTGCCTTTGCAGACAGGTTTCCCCTTGGTTGTGGTAGGGAAAGAGCCCTGGTGGAAGGCCCTGGGAGTTTGCCCTAAGTGTCTCTGGTGGGCCGTGATGGAACTGAGCCTCCACACAGGTCCCGTAGTACAGGGGCTTTTCTGCTAAGGACAGGGAGTGCTGGCATGAGGAAGGGACTCGTCTTAGGGGTCCGTGGGCTGAGGATTCCAGGCATCAGCTTCACTCAGCAAGAGCCCAGCAGCCAAAGAAGCCAGAAACAAGGAGATGAGAAAAGAAAGGAAATGGAGCCTTGGGGATGAATTTGTCCGTGTGTGGGGGCCTAGCTCGTGTGAAAAAGAACTTGGATGCCTCCAAGTTTAGTTACATGTTGTTGGAGGGATTTTAATCCTATGCTGCCGTGTTACACTCTTGGGACTGAAAGGATGACCGTGAAGACTGTCGCCATAAGCTCTAGTATTTATAAGGATAGTTTAGATTTTTCACCAGTGATCAAGCACTGTACATGTGAGTTGCTTAATAATTTCTATTTTTCATGGCAGGTCACCTCTTCCCAACTTTGTAAACTTGTCACCTGCATTCTTTGTAAGCCTGCTGGTCGTTTATCTGACTGCAGAGAGCTGGGGCTGGGCAAACCCTGTGGTTTGGGGCTGCAACTGTGAAATGATAGCATCTTGTGTCCCTGTGGCGCGCTCTGTGAGGGGCCCGCGCCATCAGAGCTCTTTGCCTTTCTCCAGCTTTGTCCAAGGACAGCAGCAGCGGGCTGCCTGGCGCAGGACCAAGAGGCGGAGTTCCGCGTGGAGGCCAGCAGGGGGCGCCCTTGCCAGATAAGAACAGACTTCTCGGTGTTGGAGCAACTGGCGTCGCGTCCTCGGCCATCCTGTCCTTGCTTTAAATCCATTTAGCTCCGGATTCCACTCCAGGAACGCTTTCGGTTGCCTTCGCAGCTCCCGGCCCACACTCGCGTGACTTGTGACCACAGCACCGCCTTCAATTTCTTTTTGTCGTTTTGCAGCGCGGGGTACTGCCTGGCTGTCTTTTATTGAGAAATTCGAGTGTGGTTTTATTTCCTTCCCTCTGCATCACAGGCCAGGTTGAAGGGCACAGCCTCCCACGGGGAGGAGGACCCTGGTGTGCGTGGAGCATCTTGCGGCAGGACGTAACCTAGACACAAAGCAACGTATATCTGGGAAAGGGGGGCCTGGTTCTTGGGGCTGCACGTGAGGAGTAGAACAGAGCCGCCTGTGTCCCTGGCTGTGCCCACGCTGTGTCCCAGGGCACCACCGGGAGGTGGAAGCCCGGTCAGCCACGGCCACGGCCACGATCATAGACACGACCGTAGCCACTGCTCCTCCTCTTGCTGTCAGCTGGAGGAGGGCGTCCCGGTGCAGTCTCTCAGGCTGCCCAGACACGACCTAGGTGTTGAACATTTTATTCTAAAAAAAAAAAAAAGAAGTGGGGGGGAGAGAAGGAGAAGGAGAAGAAGAGAGACGGCAGCCGTGTCAGAGCAGCCTCAGCATAGCCTGGCGGGAAGCGGGGTGGGGTGTGTGAGGAAGCTCTCTGTTCCCTGAAAATTGGATTCCGTGCACTTGTTGACTGGCCTTTGCTGGATAACACGTCCTCCAGAGTGCAAGCCATCAGTGCAGAGGTGCAGGCGCGTAGCCCGGCTGCTCACTGCAGTGTGCACGAGGCTGGGGGAGCCCAGGCAACAGCCAGTGGGGTCCTTTGCCCCGGCCCTTGCTGAAGGACAAGCTTCCCATCACTGGAGGGGTTCCCACCCTGGCTGGAGCAGAGGAGAGCAAAAGGCTGGCGGCAGGTGCTGCTGCTTCTGGTGTCCTTTGCCACAGGCCCCGGCCTTCTTCCTTACAGTTCCCGACCCCTGTGCCTTGGGCTCTCCAAGCTTGGATTAGTTCTCAGGCAGCTGCAAATACTAACGTATGGTGTTTCCCTCTCTCTCTCTCTCTCTCTCTCTCTCTCTCTCTCTCTCTGTGAGACAGACACAGAAATAGAGAATGACAGAGACCAGAAGAGACAGACAGAGAGACAGAGATAGACTCTGGCAGAGACACACGCAGTGTGAGAGGAACAGACAAAGAGGTACAGAGACACACAATTTCCCTTCCCCAAAGGAACGTGAAGTCACTCAGCTGAAACCGTAGAGGCCTTTCCAAAACCTGGCTGCTGTGGGTTATTTCGGCTTGTTTTTATAGAAAGCAGTTATTTGAGGACATTAGGTTTCTCTGTTTTCAAGCCCTTTCCAGAGTAGCTCTTGAGGTGCAGCTGTCTCAGTACACAGAATCCTAACTCTGCTTATCTACGAGTTCCTATTTTGCTCACATAAATGGGCCTGTGTGAGCCGATCATGTGCAAAATAGAGTTCCAAAATTGAATTTTTTTTTGAGAAACTGACGTTTATTTTCTGTCGTCTCTTCCTGCTATTAACGGAATCATTTAATGCCTGCCCTTCCGACCCTTTTTCATTTTAAAAGTCATCTTTAGAAGCTGTCTTTCCCAGACTCCCATTGTTCATGAATTATATTGTGAATCCATTTGGACACCGACCAGGAACTTGCTATAATTGCTCACATGCAAGTAAAAGCTTTCTCTGTGTGTTAATTAGTTGATACAAGGGATTAAGATGATTACATGAAAGGCATTGCTGCTTCTCTCTCAATAGTCAGACCAAGGTGGGTGCCAGGGCTTCGTTTGATCCCATTTGCTCAGCATGTCCCCTTGATAAAGGCCCGGCACTGAACAGCGAAGTTTCCGGAGGCAGCAGAGCCCAGGATCATTTGGATTCACTGTTTCTGTTGATGTGAAATGTGGGATATTAATCAAAGCTAATTACACGCACTGAGTTTGGAACAAACTGAAGGCCAGTTCAGGGCATGGTGTTCTCTGTAATTATGGACTGTAAGGTACCGGGGTAATTATGAGAAATTAGATGCCCTTCCTTTATGGGGCTTGCTTCTCCAACATGTGGAAACACTTTCTCTCACTCCTAGGAGGTTGTGGGGCTGGCAAGATAGCTCAGTGGTCTAGAACACCTGCTTAGGCAAGCTTAGGCAATTGCAGGGACCATGGTTCAATCCCTGGCACCACGTGCTGCATCAGCCCCACCCCCAGGCAGGCTGAGCTGGCCATAACAAAAATAAATAAAATTAAAAAAACAAAATAAAACAAAACAAAAATTCCTAGGAGGTTGGGCTCTGCTCAGAGTTTGCTGTTAAATAGATACACACAGCTTTTAGATGGCCTTGGGTTGGCTATATTGAGTTTCTGTGGGGAGGCTCTACTCTAGGGAACTCTGGGCTACTTTTTGCCCCATTTGGGAACTTGTAATATTTGAATTTTAAATAAAAATCAGCATTAGAAACAGCATGGTGTCACATGCCTGTAATCCCAGCACTTGGGAGGTTGAGACAGGAGGATCACTATGAGTTCCAGACCGACTTAGGGGCTACAAGAGGGAGCACAAGGCAGCCTAAGCTGCATATTGCGACCCTGTCTAAAAACAAAGAAGAATAAAGAAAAGAAAAATGAAAAAACAATCTATATATGCCTGATTACAGACTAGAAATGTAATAGTTTACTGTTCTTTTCTAGCAGCCCATTCATTTAGACATTATATTTTCTTAAAAGATAATCTCCAATCTTTCCTACTAATAAATTTAATATTATACTTTTTAGTTGAAAAATGTATTTGTGTGTATATGCTTAACAGTATATAAGTGCTTCAGGACACTGTTGTCATTTAGGTGGCAATGCTACTGCCTTTTGAGAAAGCCTCTTCCTCCAGGGCTGGGAGAGCCACTGTTTTAGGCTCTTGTGTGGAGTTGCATCCTCAGGTTCAGTGCAGAGAGCCCTGAGGCCAAGTTCTCATTATGTGCCACCTTATCTAGCTAGAATGGAGCCCTGTAGCCTGAGCTAATGTCCACCTAGTGTCCCTGGCTAGGACTTGGAACTCAGATGAATGACAGAAGAGGATTCCTGTCATTTGGGTGGTCCTGCTGCCTGCCCGTCAGGGTCAGAAGTGGCAGTGGAATCTTGAGTCTTGCACCCCCCCAGGGACCAAGAGGAGGTCCAGGGATTGCTAGCTCCAGAGGTTGCGGTTGTAGGCTCAAACGGAGGCTTGGAAGCTCCCTTTTAATCTAGTACATCTTGGGAGAGGCTTGATTCTTTTAATACAATATATAGTTTGTGTTGAGTTCCCTGGATTTGGCCTCTGTTAACAATAAGAACTCTGACTTATATGGATGCTCCCCCTTATGCCCACCGTGGGCTTGATAGGGTAGGTGTAGATTAACTCTAGGTTTACACAGACACTTGTGTATGTCTGCTTTGTGTATAGATGTATGCGTCCAATTTTTTTTTTTTTTTTTAAAGGCTCACTCACTTGGCTGAAAGGAAGCCGAAGAGGACAAATGAGTGATTTTCAAAAGTTGTACTTTTGGCCATCTTAACATGGTCTTCTAAAAGCACATTTAGAACAAATTTCTAGTGTAGGTCAGCTCCTGCTGAATCTGAAAATTGAGAAGGATTTGTAAAAGTGTGGAAGGCTTGTAACAATTTTACAAAACTGAGGTTTCATCATTTTACATACAGGATAAAGTCTGTAGGATCACATTTTGAGTGTTTCTCAATTGGCTGCTTTCGTCTCAATTCTCAAATCTCTAGTAAAGTCTAAGTTTCATTTGTGTTGGCACTTGAGTCCTTCATGTCATATTTATTTGCTCTCGATGCAGGAGGGCCGCATCTACCCTTGCCGAGAGGCTCTGCTGCAGGCCTCTGCTCGGGCTTTCTGGAGGGATACTGGAAAGAGGAACCACGTTTCCGAGTAAGACAGTTAACACTGCAGCTGTTGGGTAGCCTGTGGTTTTGCTCTTTTCTTCTGGCTTTACCCTTTAATTGTGTCATCCCTTGAGTGTTAAAATCATGTTGCTGTGACATTATCTCACTGTGCCTCCTCTGTAGGACTTTGCAATCTCCTCCTGGATCGGGCTGTCCCCAAATTCTGATTCCTGGCTTTCCCTTGCGGTATTGAATCTGCATGATCTTTGCCTTTCCTTTTTCCCTTCTTCTCTCCTTTCTCTCCCCTCTCCGATGAAATGGTAGAGATAGGTCTCTCTTAGTATCCTCTTAGAAGGCTGTGTGTCTGCTTGTAAACACTCAGTAGGGACACTAGAAACACACACTTATTCCACACCACATGCCTCTTACTTCTCATACCTGTTGCCACACCCCTTAATGTCCTAGTCTAAAAATGCCACATACACTTCCACTTGGGTTGTTGTTTGGGAAACCTGACTATTGGTATGTGAAGGTTAATGGCTTTGTTACTTATGTGAAGCCAGGGAGAATGCTCCTCCCGGGGTGTCTGCCTTTGTCTTCTCCTTCTTAGGAGACCTGGGTGGCTTGGTGTTGGCCATCCAAGCCCGAAGCAGCGAGGAGTGAGGTGTTGTATTCCAAACTTGTTTTATCTGATGTGGTTCTGTCTCATCATTCTGGAGTAGTGAGAGGTTGTTATCTGGTCCCAGGGATTGAGGAAATGCACACCTCCTAAGTACATTCTCTCTCTCTCTCTCTCTCTCTCTCTCCCTCTGTGTGTGTGTGTGTGTGTGTGTGTGTGTGTGTGTGTCTGTCTGTCTGTCTCCTTTTTCTTTCTGTCTTGGTCTCTATCTGTCTTTGTGTCTCTCTGTCTCTGTCCTCTCTCTATAGCTCTGTCTCTGTCTTTGTCAGTCTCTGTCTCTCTGTCTCTGTCTCTGTCTCTGTCTCTGTCTCTCTCTCTCTCTCTCTCTCTCTCTCTCTCCTTAATCTCCCTCTCCCTCTCTTTGCCCCTGCCTCTACTTCTAACAGGAGGGTGAAGCCCAAGGTCAGTGAAATAAATCAGCAAAACTAGGAACTGGGTTGGTTGATTCTTTATTCCTTGTAGGCTTCCTCGTAGACTCTGGAAATACTCACATACATTTTCCTCTCCTCTTCATTTTAAAGATTTATTTCATCTTTGGCTCTATAGAAAGGAAGTAAAACTTGGTCTGTGGGGACTTTTTTTTTTTTTTTTTGTACAGACTACTAGTGACATCATGGTATTACCAGAGTCCTGTTTTTTATTAAAGGACATATGGAATGTGGGAGATACCAAAGACTGCTCTTTCTCATCCTGCTTACCTCAAATAATTGGAGTCTGGCAAGAAGTTCTTTGAGGCACTTTGTAGACATTGAAGTGCCATAACAGAAATTTTGTAGACCTTTTTTATTTTTTTTTGTAGGCAATACTAACTTATCAAGTTAAAACAAGAATTTTAAGGGCAACTATGGTAAGAAGGCTAACATGCACAGTGCATTTTTCACATCTCTGTTCTTTAAGGATTAGCCAAGATAAATTGAGAGTATCATTAAAAAAAAATGTATTTAGGGGGGCCGGCGGGATGGCTCAGTGGTCTAAAGCACCTGTTTGGGAAAGCTTGGGCAGCTTCAGGGACCGCAGTTCGATCCCCAACACCACATGCTGTGCCAGCCCTGCCCTCAGGGCGTGGGCTGAGCCAGCCAGAAAAATGAGTGAATAAACAAAGGTTCTGAAACAAGAAAAAAATACATAAATAAAAAATTCTTAAAAAAATGCATTTAGGTTCACATTTGAGACTATTATATAGTAAAAGTAAGGAATAATACTCTGTTCCTTAAATATTTTCGCACTCTTGCAAACATAACTGGAAGAGACCCAAAGCATAAAACCCAAACGATATTACAGACAGCGTTTATCGGCTCTGCTTCCCCTACGCTTGATAAAAGTTTGACTGATGGGATTTGAGCAGAAGCCAGGAGTCGTTGTGTGTGATGTCTGTAATGCAGTAATTTTGGGCGCTCCCTCTTGTGAGGATCTATGTACGCGTGACGAGGAATGCAGCGTTTAGGTATTTGCTTACGTGTTTTGCAATATCATTAACAAAGGCATTGGAAATGATAGTGCTGTTTGTTTTTTAAAGCTTGACTTTTTATTTTTTATTCTAAGCTGCTTTTAGCCAGCTGGAAACCACTGCCATTGACATAGCCTTTTCCTTTACGTTTGAACTTTCCGGGCAGAAATGGCTTGTCGATAGAGTCCAAGCGAGTTCATTCCCTTTGTGTGTAGAGAATTAGACACATGAATGCCACAAATTAATCAAATGTAAGGCCAAAATAGAAAGCCCTCACCCTCTAACATGCCTGTGAAAGCTGCTTTGAATAGCGAGGAAAGGATCCATCAAATATACATGAAAAATAGTGGGTTTATGAAGGCCCGGGAATCGTAGGGTTTGACCAGACCTGCAAGCCACCACTTAGAGGGGGGCAGGAGCGGAGGGCGGGAGCAGAGGACCACCAACCTCCAATGTAGGGTTTTTCTCTTTTAAATGATCTTCTCCCATTGAGAGAAGCTACTGGGAATATCAATAAGCCCCTCACTGAGGCGGGGTTGGAGGTCAGAGTGCAGGCCAGCTGTCAGCCTTCCTGAGGGACAATGACCCAGCCCTTCTGCACACATGACAAAAGAGGGACTCCAAACCGTGTTTTCAGACACTGAATGAAACCACAGTTAAATTAAAATTATGCAGCATCATGTAAAACTAACCTTTTCTCCTCCTTCCTTTTCTTTGAGTAGAAAGTTTTATTGATTTGGCTCTTTCTCATTTTATTTGTGCCATCTACCAGTTTTTTGATGGTAGAACTTTGACCACTCAGGTGCTTAAGTTTAAATTTTTTCATGTCCCCTTTAACACTTAGTTAAGAATGTGGTAAAGGAAAAAGTTATCTTTTGGGTTTATGTGATGCTTGGCATATTTGGCTCTTACAAATTGGAAAAAATAACCCCACATTTCTAAATGGATATAAAATAAATATAACTCACAGCAAGTCTTGTACAAATAATGGAAACATAATGCAGCATTATATTAACATGATCAAAGTGAATTTATACACATGTATTATTTTTAGAGAAAATTAAAAGTTGAACTCTTAAAAAATATTCATAATAATTACTCAAGTTTTTTTTTTTTTATTTTGGGATGCTCGCAACCTGGATTTGATATAATATAATTTATGTAAACATAAACAGAGATGAAATATAAGAAGTCCTAATATTACTAGAAAAATGAAAACTTGGCATTTAAGTCAGATAACATAGCTGTGCCTGCTATTTTCTGAGTATCTGGATAAAATTCAAAATTACCCATAAAAATACTACGCTGTGGTCTTTTGATCCATATTTTCTGTTCCTGGTGTGGTTTAAATTTCATAACAAGTTTATTTTTCTCCATTCTCCTCATCCTCACCCTGAAGCCACAGAAGGCTTTCGGTGGAAGGGAAAGGATTGGATCACAGGTCTTTGGTTGGTGCCAGCTAGTTCCAATGTGGATGCTGTGGTTTTCTGTTGGAATTATATCAGATCACTGGTCCTCACATTTGTCAGAATGATTCCAGCATTCTGTCTTCTAGCACCAGATCCCTGAAAGGGTCAGTGCGACTTACCTAACCTCCAGGCATATGTGCTGAGCATGACAGCAGGAAAATAGCAGAGTGGAGAATTTCGACTTCCATGGATAGTCTTGGAGTCAGAATTTATGGAACCCTTCCAGATTGTTACAGACTTCTGAGATCAGACAGTGGTAGTAAATTGGTGTTGGACATTTATTACTGTGTAACTTTAGCACATTAATAATTCTCACTATGAGAAAAGACTCCAGAGAAAACTAGAAGAACATAAGGATCAGTGTGAGAGGCTATGTCAGGGACTATTATTGGTGATGCTGTTAAGATATTTAGATTGGATTATTTTCTAATGAAGAGTACCAGATTTAAAAAAAATAAGGCAGAAAGAAAGTATCCCAACAGCCATATCTTGATATATGACAAATGTTCACTAGGTGACTGCAGAATGAGTTAGATGCTTTGGGGAATTTGGTGCAGTTTATATCCTGACAAGGGAAACAAGGCAAGTGAGCATTAATAACAGGACAGATGCAACTTCTACCTTCACACAGCTATCAGATGCCATTGGGATTTAAAGAAAGGGTATGCCGCACATGTTGGGTAGGTCAGGAAGGAGTACTCAGCCGAGATAGCTGGGAAATGTGAGGATTTGGGAAATGTAGAAGAAAGAGACGGTCAGCACACCAAGATGGAGAAACCAGAGGTTCTGCCTGTGACAGTAATTTGTCAGGCCACTTTGCCTGGAGTACTTTCCAGAGAATGATTTATGCTGTACACTTGGGTAAACAGACCCAGCTGCTCAAGTCTGGGGAGCAGCAGACCTTGGAAAGTGTCCCTCCTCCACCCTGTGGGCCTACCCACCCCTCGCCGGCTCCTTCTCAGTGTGCTGAGGAGATGAATCTTCCTCCACAGGTGTAATCCTTTTGGAGGACATTAGTCGACAGGCTCTGACTGGAGGCCAGTGGAGGTAAACTATAGGCCCTTTGAGGAAACCCTTAAAGCATAAACCAAGACGTTGTCTGAAGGAACTTCCGGTGGAGTGGGGCTCTGATGATACTGAGGTGGGATTGTGAGAAACTGAGAGTTGTGCTCTATGAAAGATGAATCTCAAAGGGGGAAGAAAGAGACTGAGAGGCAAAGCCCAGTGAGGAACAGCTACAGGGTGCAGTGAGAGGGCCGTGTGTCCTGGGGAGATTCTGGGAAGAGGAAGCCAGTAGGTGCCACAGTGCTCAGAAGAAAAGTATCTGACGACAGGAGGAGAAGCAACAACGAGAAGCAGGTGGTGACGCAGGATTTAAGGGCAGGGATGGAGCGTGAGGGTGCTTGGAAGAAGTCAGACCTGACTTCAGACAGGTGAGCTAGAGGGGGAGGTATTAGTGTGGAAGTAAAACATATGGGCGATACTTTCTTAAAGTCGGAGCATTCAAGAAAATGAACTGTTAATTGAACCTCACCTCTTCAAAAGGCGCTCAGATCTGTTTGGTCAGAGTTGGCTGTGGCTTTAAGAAAACATTTGCGTCTGTTTCATGACGTCATCAGGAGCGTTGCCGGCCGGCCATGATTATCTTTGTATCCCCTGGCTTTCCTATAGGCTTCTGAATCCACTGAAAAGGAGGCCGTTGCCTTCACATTTTACAACACAAACAGTCAGCCTGGTAATTTAATACTAGTTCTTTCAATACGCATACTGCATTATAATTTCCCTCTGTTACCACAAGAAATTATCTGTACGCTAAGAATAATTCTGCTTTATAAGGTCATCCACCAATATATTTTTTCCAAACCCACACATAAAAGATACAAAGGGAGGCTCTTTTCCAATTTTATTTCTTATACTAGATGGAAATTTTCTTGATGGACAAGTTCGTTTTCTCCACAGTGGGTGCTTAACAAAAATTGTTACTCGGGATGGTCCAGTGAGTTCATTACAGATTTGGGAACCAGTTTTGGAAAAGAATATTGATGTGCGTCTACTTCCTATAGGTTTCCTTGTTAACTGAAGCCAGATTCCAGGTTTCCTTTAAAGGCCACTGAATTATTCCAGAATGCAACGATGATGTTCTATTCCAACTTTGTTTCAAGTCATAATTTATCACAGAAGTGCCAGCCAGATAGCTCAGTGGACTAAAACGCCTGCTTGGACCGGCACAGGGACCAGATGGTATTTGATCCCCTGCATGCAGTGCCAGGCCTACCCCTGGCCTGTGCTGAGACTGCCACAGAGACTGGATGTGGTGGCGCACATCTGTAATCCCAGTGCTTGGGAGGCTGAAAATAGGAGGATCACTATGAGTCTAATCTTTGTAGTGAGACCCTGTCGACCCTGTACTAAATACATAAAAACAAAAATTTGTCACAAATATGTTTGTGCAAATGAATTAATATTAACTTCAATCTCTTTCTCAAAAAAGTAGTGTGATTTAGAAAAATAGAAAATCAAAAATGGGGCTTGCCAAGTAGCTCAGTGAATTAAAGCACATGGTAAGGCAAACTCAATCAGGCCCTGAGGACCTCGGTTCCATACCCTCCCCGACAGGGAGTATGATATCTGCCCTTAAGGCTGCCTGAGCCATCCAGGAAAAAAAAAAAAAAAAAAAAAAATGGAAAAGAAAAATATAAGATCAAAAATGGTGGTGGTGGTGGTGCATGTGTGTGTGTGTGTGTGTGTGTGTGTGTGTGTGTGTGTGTGTGTGAGAGAGAGAGAGAGAGAGAGAGAGAGAGAGAGAGAGAGAGAACACTTAATCCAGTGGTAAGCGAAAAATCTCCAAAACAAGCTTCACTTCACTGGTATTAATTTGGCAAATTATCCATAATTCATTAGAGCTTATAAACAATGCGGCAAACTTTTCTTTGCCATGTCAGGAATGAATTGTTATGTCACTAACTTTGCCAAGAGATGAAGGAACAACACTGCTAAGCTGAAGAAAAGATGCTTGTCATTAGCTCTGAATTGCAGGTGTGACTAATGTAACCCCACGATGAGTCCATGCTATTCTTTAATGTGGGGAAAGCCCTCCTCTGAGTGGCCTGGGCCCGGCTGCTGTCAGGGGATGCCTGGCTCAGTAAGGAAGCCGGCTGTGTTGCTACTGCCCCTAGGTCCAGTGTTTCCCTGTGAGACCGTGCTGGCCTTTATGTCTCCATTGGGGAGAGTATTGGCTGGGGTATTTGCATATATACACATATGTTTATCCACTTACCAGGGTGTATGAAGTGGCAGACCACAAGATCTTCAAAAATCAATTGAAATAAAGATCGTGAAAGAGAACCCAGTGGAAGAATCAGAGCACAGTGGCACCTTGGTGCTGGTTATTAATTGTTTCTGGCAGTCCGGAGGACAGCCCAAAAGGACAAGTCCCAAGCAACGTGTGGCCAGTCCCACCGTGGTTGACACAGACAAGTTCTACTTTTCATATCAAGGAGCAGGACTCGGGTTTTGCATCAAAATCCAAAGAATTTCAAAACAGTTTAGTACCAATCTGTGACTGTCCCTGTTTAAGCTCTAAACCTGGGTTCCAGTTTCCTCTTGACTATGAGAAAAAGGAAACTTAATGATGCAAATAGTCATTTTAGAGAAAATATTTTCCCTGCTGTAGGCCAGGACCAAGGGTGTATTTATCACCTAGCTCAGAATGTAGACTGTGGCAGGTAGAGTTTTGTACCTTATAGCTCATGGAGGACTCTCTAAGGCAGACTCATGTATGGGCTTTGGGTCGCATCAGAGGCTATGAAGAGTTTGGCTGCGCATTTCTCAGAAGGTGTGACTGCTCAGGTGTGCCTCATTCGCTTATCTGTGAAATTCAGTCCGGTCTGAGCGTGAGGGAGTTCCAAGTCTCATTCTGCACCTGTCTACTCTACTGCTTCACGTGTTCTTATTGTAGTAGTTAATTGATGGTTAAGTTCCCACAGGTGATTATTTGCTGTTGAAGAAAGAACATCAGTCTCAGGAAACCTGACGCAAGGTAGCACACACTCTGTAGAATGGCAGGCTCGGCTGGAGGCCCAGGCTGCGGGCCCAGGGCTCGCCCCACCTCTGAGCTTTGCTCTTTGAGAGTCTTCGGGCAGTGAACGTGGAGTCTCTATGACGAAGGAGCAGTGTTCTTGCAGTATTCAATGAGGATGAGGAGCAGATACGAAAGGCAAGTTCAGTTCTGCCACTCCCTTTTTGGCCAGTGTGGAATCTGATGGCCAGCCGCTTTGAGCCACTTGCTCCTGTCACCTTGTCCTATGTAAACCTAGCGTAGATATGGGTAAACAGCTTGGCTTCCATTTGTGTTGAGCCAAAAGTGAAGTGACTTCAAAGCAGCCATGTGAGATGGCTCAGGTATTGGGTGGGAACAAGGGCACCCAGGTAACAGTACAAGAGAATAATTTTGGCTAATCAAGGTATAATGAATGTCTTCACCTAGGCCTACTGCTCCCCACTAAGGTTGCACAAAACCTAAACAGAAGAAATTCATCAACTTGTTAGTATTGTTTGTAACTTTTTCCTTCTCTCTGTTAATACTATTTTTAAAAGCCTTAGTTACCTTATTTATTTATTTATTTATTTATTTATTATGTAGTACAGGTCTGCAGCATCTACAAGGACTCACTATACAGATTGGACTTGCAGTGATTCTCATGTTTTCAGCTTCCCAAATGCTGGGATTGTAGGCACATGTCACCATGCCCAATCTCAGTGACCATTTCACTGTGCCCCAGGGGCTGGGCCAGCACGGCAGGCCAGGTATTGAACTGCTAACCCCTGCTTCTGCCTAAGCAGGTGCTTTAATCTGCTGAGCTATCTGGCCGGCCCTGACCTATTGTTTTTAAATAATGTGGCAAATGTTTTAAGTAAAAAATGGAAAAATCTTCATCATATCGAATGTTCATCATATTGATGAACATTATGTGAAACTTGAAAATAATTCATTCTTAGGGCCAAGGATATATAGCTCCATAGCACAGTGCCTGCCTGGCAAGGGAGAAGACCTGAATTCGATTCCAGGTATTCCCCACAAAAGACCAAAAGAAAATAATTCAGTTGTTTAGCTTGCAGTGTGAAAATAGTTATTAAAAAAATAAACTGTCGGTCTAATCCTGAGTATTAGAGCCTTTGAGTGAACAGAGTAAACCTCGTTTCATACATGGGTTCTAAGGCTCTTACAATATCAAAGTGTTTTACAATAACAAGTTTGAGATAGAATCCAGTATGAAAATATCATCCTCACAGCCAGCCTCTTCCTTTAGTCAATTTTCTAACACATATTAAAGCAATATATATGCCCAATCCTTGTTTCAAAGTGTATTTATGTTCTCAGATTTGGGGGCTTAGGGACATTCAGCAGGAAATATTAAAGTAAATAAACTCTCCAGAGGATAATTGGCCTTCCACGGGCATCAATGTAGATCTCAATATTTATCCTTGCAGTGGGGCACCTTTCTATTTTCTTTCAGTGACTTCATACCTGGCATCAGGATGTCTTCAAGAGAACTCCTACTAGAGATGTGATAAATTACTTTTAAATAGCTCTATTTGAGAATTTATTTTCCCCCTGTAGGAGTGTGAATATTCTTTCAATTGTACATCTTACTCAAAACTTTATTTGTAAAGTTTTTCACTCTTTAAGGGTGGTGAACTTAAAGAGATGTAGCTGCACTTTTGATAAAATGTAGAGTTAGCAGTGTGCTAAGAATTAGCCTGGAGAAGAGTCTCTGGGAATGGAGTCTGGAGTTGCGGTACACAAACACAGATACCATCAGGAGGAATGAGTTCATTCCTTCATCCTGTGAGTGCGTGCTCAGTGCTCATGTGGGCCCACAGCTCTGCTGTATCCCAGAGGTTTGCAAATAAGGGAGACCTCCCCAAGAACTGTGTCATCGGCAGTTCTTTTCGGCAAGACAATTATGTCGGAAAAAATAAATTAAATGAGGGATTAAGAAGAGTCACCATGAATTATCAGAAAATGGAAATCATAGTGGCAGCAAAAATCACAATAAAGAAGAGTTTAGGAGTGGACCTGTGGGGAAATCAGAGCATCTGCAGGTGAAACTGACCTCCCACAATGCCCCTGGCTTACAGAGCACTCCTTGTGTCCCTCCTCTCAAGTGTAAGATCATCTCTTAACATCCCTGCTTGTCCTCTGTCACCCAAGCGTCCATCTTGGCTGTAGAATTTTTAAAGTTTTTATCTCCAGTTTTTTTTTTTTTTTAACATAACTATGAATGTTACCAACTATGCCCAAGAAAAGAACATAAAAAAACTCATATAAATCAACTTTTAGTTTGTTTTTTTTCTTTAGCTTGGTTGGATTCTTTTGCTATATACATTTATTTTCCATTTATAAAAAAGTAATTACCTCAAGGGAAAGCTATATATTTAAAACATACATGACTTTTTTTGTTACCTAATAACTGAGTCTAAATTGGGTGATTCTCATTAATAAAAGAACAAGAAAATAAGTCAGTCAAGACATAATTGGGTCATGGCATTTGACCATTCTGATTTAACCTTCCATTTGTCCTTATCTGCTAAAGCTTTGGCCTTAATATGGACAAAGGACAATTTAAATCTCTTTCTATTCCTATCCTTTTTCTTAGAGCTGCTTTGAATCTAAACCTCTAATAAAGAAAGGGATAATAAAATAGCAGGAAAAGCATAATGGGAATTATATTGACTCTCAAAAAGTTTTGGAAGAGAAATATATTCTCTTAGCTCTATAATAATATAATCATAGGGTGATTTCCACTTTGCTAGACTAGGGTCTATTTTTGAAATCTTTAATGAATATAATCAGGTGGTAAGCATTTAAAAATGACTATTTCTTGAAAGCCAGGAAATGATTGTTCAGTGTAAAATGTACAAGAAAAAGAAGGAAAAGCCAGCTACACTCCTTTTTAACAGCATAATCTTTGTGGGATGGTAGAGCAAAATCGGGTTTCAGGCCTCTTTAAGCCTTTTGGTTTGAGTGCAGTCTCTTTGGGCCTCAGTTTTTTTATTACAAAATAATAATAATAGGAAGTATTTATTTTTACCGTGTACCAGTTACTATTCTAAGCCCTTTGTACTTAATCCTTCAACTAAACCAGAGGTTGGTACTATTATCTGATAGCAGTTTAGCTCTTGCTCTATCTTTCTTAACCTTTTAGAGAAATTACTTGAATCCAGATCTTTGATTATATGTCTATGCTGTGAACTATTACACTTGACTGCTTGTTATTTGTAGCATTGTTCTGAGGCTAAATATTTTGATTATTCAGAAGTGAACTCATTTCCACATAGAATATGCCTAAAAATTTGTACAAGCTACTTTGTCTTTCAAGGAACTGTGGAAAGTCGCTTACCACTGTAGCCACTGAACAGAGTAGCCCTCATTATCATTAGTAGAAACAAGCTGCTTTAAAAATTCCCATTGCACAGATGAGAACTACAGCACGCTGAGACACACCTGGTGGAGTTGGATATTCCAGGACTGAGGTCACATCTTGTTGTCAGCTGACAAATGCCATTGTTTAGAGCTGACAAAGCCAACTAGCTTTTATCATATCACCACTGGCACCATCGCCTCTACATTTCCATTGACCCCCGCAGGGCCTGTTATATATGACCACTGTTAATACACGATTCTTGAGACTTCAGATGAGGGAGGCCTGCTATGAGGTCTGTTGCTGGGCCTCTGCTCTGATCTCTCTCCTGGTCTTATTTAACAAATATTTAGGGAGGGACACAGAGGGTAAAGGGAATCCGATGGAGAAGGAACACGCTGTGGTGTGCATGGGCAAGCACTTCCCAAGGTGATAGGAAAGTACATGGACTGCAAACATGCACTAATAAAATCAAATATTTAAGTGTAAATAAATATTTATTGGACGCTCACCACGCATCAGTCACTGTGCTAGAGATCAGGGCCAAAACATGACCTAGAACAGATGTGGCCGCTACACTTACATAGCTTACAGTTCAGTGGAGAGTTGGACATTAAAGAAATAAACCCATAAATGATCATAAAATTATAGAGATGCTAACGATAATAAAGGAGAGGTAGGTGATTACAGGAGAGAGGTTTGGGCTAGGAACCTTGAGGTTTTGGATCAAGCAGTGATTTAATTCCTTCCAAGTATTCCAACCTTGTTATGACTGGTTTCCCACATAGTGGGTAATTTAGGGCAAAAGAGATGTACTAGAGGGATCTGAATATGATGGAAATTTTCATCAAACGTGTATTCATGTGGCTTTTCATTAGTGCAGTGGGAAATGGGGTGATGTGCTGGCTTTAGGAGAGCTTTGGTTCAGGTTACTTCCTTTTGGGGCAGATTACCAGATTTGAGAAATGTATTGAAAACTGTTATGGAGAGAGGAAAGAAGTTCAGACTGCAGACAAAAATAGATGAATTTTATTTTAAACTGTGTTGCTAAATATCTTTTATGGATTTTGGGGGGCAGAGCTATTTGAAAGCCTAGTAAGACTCTTGTAAAGATTCAGAATGTACACACTTAACTCACGTGATGTCTGGTACCTCGTAAGTGGCGAGGAAGTGTAGCTCTCCTAGTTACTAGACGGTGTAGGACAGCCCAGCGGCACCAGCTTCTGTGTGAGGCAAGCCTGGATGGCCTAGGTGGGAACATGCCATCTCTCAGCAAAGCCAGATAAAGAAAGGGACAAGAATATACTGAGAAAGTAGGCAGGAAGTGGTGGAAGGGCTTGGGCGAGTCGTGTTCTGGGTGCTGACAAGGGTTGTGGAAGGTCAGTGTGAGTTTGTCCAGGGTAGACTTGGTCTCTGTCCCTGAAATGCTCCTTCTGATGGGAGTACTGCTGCTGCACTAGGCAGTGAGTCTTAGAAGGGACCAGGAGCTGTCATCTCACACCCCGAGAGATGTTGTCCTTCCTCGACCAGCCTCCTGGACGGAACATGAGAGAGAAAGAATGCCACTTTACTATCGGAATGGAGCTTTGCACTGTTACAAAGAAAGACATTCCTTCCCATTATATTTTAGCTTGAGACTTAATGAACAGTCCTGGTCACATCAGATTATCTGCATGTACTCCTACTTTAGAAAAAATATGTATATCTTACATCTGACTTTAAGCTATTATCCATTCTTTGCATTTTTCTGTCACAGGTTAATTAAAACTGTGTTGCGGCCAGCACTTACTTTACATAGCAGAGCGTTTAACATTCAACTTAAGATCGTTAGATGAGAAAAAATAAAGGAATAGAAATCTGTTCAAGTTGACAACTTTTAAGATTCAATTGTAGAGCAAAATTTAAAAAATAACATGTAACATCACTGTTCTTCTACAGAATACAAAATGACATACAAAAATAGACACAACAGCTCTGAGAGAACATTGAACATGGGTAGCTGCACAAATAGGATTACAAAGCTGCATGTTGGCCGACCAAACAGATTAATGGGTGATGCATATCTGGCTGTATCAAGGCACTGAAGGTGCACGAGGGCAAGATAATGAAATTGCCTGTCAGGTAATCTGATTGGAGAATTCCAGTCCTCTGTAGACTGGTGTGTGGGCTCCTAAGCTAGGAGTTTGCCAGGACTCGTTATTTGTTAAGCTGCTGTGCTTTCTACAGCCATCTCTGCAGGATGTGTTAAACAGAGTGTCCTGAGCAGAGCAGAGGTGGGGAACATGGGAGTGTGCCCGGGTCACGGAGAATTGCCCAGGCCCGGCTCCAGATCAAATTGCATGTTTCTCAGTTGTTCAGAGCTCAGCTAGGGAAATGCACAGCTGCCTGGTAGGCAACGTGTTGACCCCGAGTCGTCCTGGCTGGCGGAAGCTGCCACTGCAGTCTGAGAGCATATGTCCCTCCCGAGGTGTGTGGAACATGGGCGCCTGGGGCTTGGCACTGGCATTCAGCAGCACTGTGACCTTGGCCCAGGTGCATGTCCTTTCTGAGACTCAGTTTTCCTGTGTTCAGAAGGTAGTAGAGATGATGGAGCATTTTGGGGGGACTGAAGTTGACCTCAAGATATTTGGCAAAGAGCCGGGCATGGTGGCACACACCTGTAATCCCAGTACTTGGGAGGCTGAGGCAGGAGGATTGGCTTGAGTTTGAGACCAGCCTGGGCTACAAAAGTGAGCTCAATAGGGGTGATCTAAGGATTAAGTATACTCTGTGTGTATAATTGGCATTTCTCTTTGCCTATCAATTAGTTTCTTCCCACCTCCCTTTGTCTGAAATAATTGTTTTCCTTCACTTTGGCTTAATGTTTTTGTAAAGATAGGCCTCATAGTCACTTATTAATATGTTCTTGTATTATGAAGATCTTACATGTATTATGCAAATATGAATTGTGCTGCTACCAGTGTCATAGAAAAATCACCAGCAGTAATGCTTCCTTTATTTGGGGTGTGAGATTCCACCAGAACATCAGAGTGGGAGGATTCTACAACAGGTGTTCAAAGCTTTAATTATTTCTCTTTCTAATACAAATGAATTGCATGCTTTTAATGTACATCTATTTATATTCTGCAGTAATTAATTTTTCCCTTTTGTAATTTGTTAGCCTTGAAATATTTTATAGGATAAATAAAATAAAATGCTCCAGTAAATGAGCTACTACTGCTGCTACCATTTTACAAGGAATACTGACAAATTATAGGGTGACCACCTGGCTTTCTGGACATCAATTATAGCTTGCCTGTCTTTAGGGAAACATTTTGTTCTACATATAATATTTATCACAAAGTTATTCTACTTTTTAAAGGGATTACTTCAAGATGCTATTTATTTTCTTTTATAAAGAATCACAATAGGGCTGAGGAGATAGCTCAGCAGCCTAAGCGCCTGCCCAGCAAGTACAAGGTCCCAAGTTTAATCCTTTGTATTGAAAAAACCCAAACAAAACAAAACCCCCTACAAAAAGAAACATAAGTATTTTTGCATCCCAGATTAAGTAGTAACCAAAAAATAACTCCAAAGATAGAAAATGTAATGATGTGAAAGGATGTACTCGACATATAATTCTGTGAAGACTTTGTCCCTCAGAATTACTATAAGGTACTCAGCTATAAAGAATGATAAGCTGGAAGAATTCATATATAAATGGATGTATATTGAACATATACTCATTAGTGAAATAAACCAGACCTACATGTGTAAATATTGTATAGTCTCCCTAGTACAAGAACTCTAAAGAAGAAATAAAACCTTAAGGGCATAACACAGCTGAATGTGTCAGGGATTAAACAAAGAAGTGACTGGAATCAGATAACAGAGGAAACATAGTAGGAGCAAAACCATGCACTTATGTACACAGGATGAATCGGATATTGGTCCTAAGAACCTTCAAAAGGTTTATCACATTGATCATAGCACAGTGCAACACTAAAACTATGCTTGGAATGCATGCCATTCTCATCTTTTTGATGTGTGCTGCTCCCAGTGTAAACTAAGTTACTGTTATACTCTCTGTCAAGTAAATGGTTGGCTAACAACAAAAGAGTATTAATTGAGAGTAAGAGACTGGGTCAAATGCCACAAGCTTGACAGGCTACAATTTTGTACATCCTTGGATTTCCAAATGTCTGTGTAAAAATTGTGTAACTGCTTATATCACATTCTATGGAGAGTTATTAGAATATCAATGATTGTTGGAAAATATCAATTCCAAGCTAAGTCAAAGATGTTTGATATTCAGAAACCCAGTGATGATAAGCTCAATTACTTATATTATAGAGTAATAGTATCACGTAGGGTTGAGAGTGTAAGTTAACAGACCAAAAATTGTAGACAAAAAAGGGCTATGAGGATAGCCAATATTTTGGCCCTAGCCCTTCAAGGTCAGTAAGGACTCAGGACATAAGAGAACCTGTACCGTAATATCCCATAACTCAGAGGTGTCCCAAATTTTCTGGTCAAGGCGATTATGGGACCTCAGAGGAAAGGGACACACTATAGTGTGTCTAAGGAGAGTCACCCAGAGAAAAAGATTCTCTCAGGCTTTCACAGAAAGCAAACTAGTCAAACAATGGCTGTGACTCGTCCCGAAGGCTGACACTGACAACAGTTCTACAAAGCACTGTACATGGTTCCAAAGTTAATCCTGAGGGGATTTGACCTTGGAAGATACAAAAGATGAATGTTTTGTTATACAGGTCTTGCTTTGACTTGCCCTTGATCACCCAGCAGAAAGCTTAATTACAAGGCATGAAATGAAGAGCTAGATTGGTGTGATGAGCTGTAGGAGGCTTAGTAGCCTCCAACGTAGCCAGTTTCACTGGTGGCCCACTGCAATTGTGGAACATTGGACTGTGTATGCATCTGCTTCCTCTTAGTTCAAAGAGAAGAATTTTTTTTCTTTCCTTACCAATATCAATTGGAAGGTGTGTCATGCCCACACCCCATGCTCTGTATTACTATTGTGAGGACAATATGCAGTGTGTCAATTGTTAAAAAAAATTAATGTTTATTGAAAGTGCTAATGTTTAATTGTTTGATCAATCTTATATACCTATACCTATTAATCTAAACTGATCCGATGATGAAAATATATAATATAACCATTGTTAAATTTTTCTGGTTTTGAAATTCTGTACTATATGTACTCTTACTTATTACTGTTTTTCTATCTTTGTTTCTATTTTTAGTCTTTAAAATAAAAAAGAATTACTATAAGGTATAAACAATTTGGACAAAATATTAAATGTTCAAAGTGGAAAGCATAGTGGTTAGTGAAATCTACTGAAAACCTACATTTTCAGAGGTCTCCATTCTCTCGTGATCACACGTTACTTGATAATAGGTTTCAATTAAAAATGAAACATTCAAATCGGTAGTATAGAATTGTCATCTGTATTATCTCGTTAGCAAATGCTGTAGTATTCCCACTGGATATGGTTAAGGATCCATTAATGCCAATAAAAAAGGCCACAAAGTATAACACCCCGCAGGACCATTGCTCTGCCAATAGTAGAGGGCAGGTGGTGGTAAACTAACCAGGGCAGCTGTCAAGGTCAGGGCTTCCCCTGAATGTTAGAACAGCTACACCTCATCAGAAGGGAAGCAGAGATGGCTTCTCCCCATTGGGGATATAAAATCTGATGGATAATCTTACCTTCCCCGAAGTCACTGTGGTCGCGACCTCATGGGGTAGATTACTCTCAGCAAACTTGAAAGCAGTGGTGGTGAGGCGGTAGTACAGCAGGACAAGATCTCTTTCCACCATTCCCCTACTTTATGTTACAGACTCTTCTATAATGTGTCCATGGCCCAGTTCCTCTGCAGCATCAATGATAATGTAGAATAGGCATTCAGTACTGGTCCCATTATCAGCAGAGGCTGCTACCTGCTCATGGTTTATGTCCCTCAGGAAACCCAAATAAGTACCCTAAGTCCTGGATGTTCAGTTGAGTTAGATCAGGAACAACTTTTCTTTTCTCTATCACACTTTCTTCTTAGTGTATTTATATTGCATTTTCATTAGGATTCTCCCCTGGAAGAAAATTTATATCTTCACTTCATTCTTAGAGAAGAGCTGTAACAATAAAATAATGACTGTCATTCATTTACTCTTTTGTCACTTACAGAGTGCCTTCATGCATAGTGTCTCATTTATCCTCAAAACTAACTCTCACAGGTGAATCAATGATTCCATGGTACAGCTTGTAGAACTTGTTAGTCCAAGTGGCAGAGCCAGGCACTGAACCCAGACATCCTGTTTCAGGAGATAGGCTATTCTTTTGCATTCTACCGTCTCCTAGATGGCTGCCTGTATTGTCTGTCTGTCTGTCTGTCTGTGGGAAGACAGGGGCCCCTCAAAGCCCCTGGGCTTCATAAAATACAGAGATCCATGAATGTGCTGAACTCCCTGAGGAGATAAAGACCATCTGTATAAATACTATATACGATTATCAGTTCCATTCTATGGCAGTGTGACTTACATTTTTTAGTAGTACTCTACTTTCTATAGATGTTAGTTACTGCCCATGAATGGATCAGTGAGAATAGTAAACGTAGACCTTGGCGCCCATAGATGTAGTAGCTAAGTGTCACTCCCGGCTTTGTTCTCCCTCATAAGTTACCTGACCTTCACATGCCTCAGTTTGCTCACTTGTCAAATGGGCATGATGACAGTAGTCCTCCTTCATGGTTGCTCACTGATCAAATGAGTCGGCACATGGCGAAGATGGTGGCAACATTATAATCAACCATCAGCTGACACTCATCCCTAGGGACACCATTGGTGCTGTAATTCTTTCCCCTCATTCGCTCACCATGAAGTTAATATCTGGGAGGATCCTCAGCAGCCTTCCTAGCAGGAGTGCCCACAGATGGTGAGAACACGGTTACACTGTGCTGAGTTAATGAGGTACAGTGAGTGGCCAGGGTTGGAGAGCTTCACTGAAGACACAGCTTCAAGGAAAAGTCATTTTTATCATACGTATATCTGGTGATATTTAAAAAAGACTTCATGGGCCAGGGTGATAGCTCAGTGGTATAAGTGCCTGTCTGTCAAGCACAAGGTCTCTAGTTTAATCCCCAGTACTAGGGGTAAAAAATAGACTTCAGTCTCAAAAAAAAGAAAAAAAAAAAAAGAAAAAATGCTTCCATAAAAGTACACATTTAACTAAATGTGTTGGTCATTAGGGGAGATGAGTAGGGAATTTCTTCACCCTTTATCTTTTCTTAAGCTTACCTGTTTTTGCTTGGAGTTTCTTCTCAGACTTAAAAGAATTATCATGTCCTAGGAGACCTTATGTAGGCGAGTTTTAAAGTACAGGTTCAGAAACATCAGTTCTTCCATTGGGAAAGGCCAGAGAATGAATGGGTCGGTATTACAGAGAGGAGTAACATGAGCTATAACTTTCCCTTTGAGAACCTTGCGCCACGAGAGGCCTGTTTGGTAGAGAAAAACATGGAGATGGTGGGGAGCTACAAGAGTAGCTCAGACAGCGTCCTTGGCTGGGTCTTTGGGTCCAGTCTCCAGAAGCATCGCTCCCTGCTGGTTTCTATGGACAGATATTTCAGGGAGACACTCATAGTGCTACAGAGTCCAAAAAGGAGTACAAGAATGTTATTAGTATAGAATAGTATCGTGAGAATTAGAGGAGATATGTGTAAAACTGCTTTGAAAAATATAAAGCACTAGAAAGGCAGAAGAGTATAATGTTTTCTTTTCTTTTTTTTTTTTTTTCAATTCTTTTATT
>PVJA010010001.1:0-19588 GCA_004027025.1 Myocastor coypus
TGCTTGGTAAAACTCTCTAAAACTCACATCAGGACAGCTTTATGGAAAGAGGCAACATTTTAGAAGAATGAGCCAGAGTCACTGATGCCACTGCTTCATTCCCAGGCCTGCTCCCCATTCCATGGCTCCTGGTATCCTCCATCTTCCTGCAAGGGCGGTCAGTCAGGGCTAAGGCCTCAGAGGAATCAGCACAGACACGATGTAGTGGTAGGTAGAGGGACGTTCCTCAGAGGTCACATCTCAGACCAAAGAGGGAAGCACTGGACCTATGTACCTCCCCGGGGAGGAACAGCACTGAGTGACACTCTACATAGGTGCCAATCACATTGCGTGCAGGGGGAAACCTCTCTTTCAGCAAAGTCCTTCTACAGTACAAGTATACTTGGAACGTGTCTTGTGTCCCCACTTGATTCCCATTTAATTAATACTACCTAGATGATTACATTCCTAATCTTATTAGTTGACCATAGTTTTATTCCACCCTATGCCCATGTGATTTTTCCATTGGATCGGAGTTACCTAAGCGACTATACTTGTAATCTTATTAGTTGATCATAGTTTTTCCCACCTTAGACCTGCCTCACCTTGTGGTTTTATGCCATAAAACTTTCCTGAGAAGCAGGGTCCCTGGCCATCCACTCCAGATCCCTTCTCTTAGCTTTTCTCCCTCTTGATAAATAACTGTTGACCTTAACCTCTGTAGGTCCTAGGACTCATTCTTCGGTTTTAGAAAACACAAATTCCTATCAGACATCTAGCAGCTGGTGCCTAGTCATCGTGGAGACAGACATTTTTTTCTGGGTGAGGTGACTAAGACTGAACTTTCTAAGACCAAGAACATGGCACTTGTGTGGGCTTGCTATATAGTAAAGAAACCAACTGATCAAAGAGAAATAGTGTAAACTGAGAAGAAATCTTCCAGTGCTACAGACTTTGAAATAATTTGGTCCCAATAATTCCAAGTTACCTTAGCCCCTAGCAGTCTTTTTTTTTTCTTTGGTAGAACCAGAGATTGAACTCAGGTCCTTGCATTTGCCAGGCAAGCGCTTATTCTACTTAGCTACCTCCCCAGACTGTTTTGCCTTTTTGATACAGGGTCTCACAGTTCAGGCTGGCCTTATGCTCACTTTGTAGCCCAGGCTGACTTGGAACTTGAGATGATCCTCCTGGGTCAGTCTCTCAAGGGCTGAGATTACAGGCATGTGCCACCACACCCAGCATCACAGTCTTTAAGCTAACAGTTTTGAGTTGGGCCTAATTTTTTTTTCTGCTTTCAGACAAAAAAAGAAAAAAGAAGAGAGAGAGACTATTGAGCTATAATTTACACAGCACAAAGTTTACTCACTTAAGTGTACAGTTTATGAGTTTTAGTAAATACACAGCTACATATGTCCATTGGCCTATAAGAAAGCATTCTTAATTTTTTTTTTAAAAAAACATACTGTTGTTATGTAGCCATATTACATTCAAAACTAAAGATATGGTGGCTTACGCCTGTAATCCCAGCACTTGGGAGCCTGAGGCAGGAGGATCAGTGTGAGTTCGAGACCAACCTGGGCTACAAAAGTGAGCTCAAGGCCAGCCTGAACTGCATAATGAGACCCTGTCTCAAAAAGACCCCCCCCAAAAAAAAAAAAAAACTAAAGATAAATAACAAAAAAACTTGGTAAGAATTAAACTGTTGAAAAAATCCCAAGGGAGTCTTTCTTGACTCCATCAACAGCTTTGTTTGTAAGTGTGGTGTCTGGTAAGCACACAGTTTACTACACAAAGCAGTTGGAGGTAATTATTTTGCCAAGGTGGCTTATATCTGATCTTGTGGGTGTTTGTCTGTGCACTTCTGTAAAGGTGATGTCACTCAGGCAAAAGAAATTGCATGCAAATAAATGTCTAATGCTTTATCAGAGGATGACAAGTGTTGGGAAGGAAAACAATCGGAAATACGAGGTCCTCCTGACTGGAAACCATCAGTCACAGGAATTCCCACTGTAGACAGAAAGTCACGCCTATCTGCCCCCCTCGCCCTCTTAATAGATGTACAAAGAAAGCAGACCAAGGAGCTGTGGGCAGATGAGGCCATACAGAGGCTTTTCCTGTGATAGGCGGGGAGTAGCCAAGGAGAAGGGAAAGGACAGCAGAGGGAAGGCCTGGGCAGCCCCCGCTGGCTGAGCACACATGAGCCTGGTCTCTGAGTGGCCTGAGAACCCTGGACTGCAAGGCAGATCTGAACCGCAGTGGTGACACTCAACACAATTACTGCACCCAGACTTCCCCCAGACAGCCTGCCCCCTTATCTAAAGATGAGACAGGAGTGAGTGGGTAATGTGAGTTACACTATGGACAGCTCTGAGGTGCCTGTCTCCAGAAGTACCCTGAGTTCACCTTCCTCCCCCTACGTTCCTCTCCCTGCTTCAGACCTTACAGGGCCTGTCCAGACCCGCCTTCCAGCATGCTGGCCCTGAGTTAGTCTCACAACAGCCTGACAGCATGCCACGCTGTCTCGTCTTTTCTCTCCACCCCCTGGGCATGGTGCTTCTGGAATCGTTTGCATGGGGCTGGGGAGCTAGATCAGTGGCTTAAGTGCTTGCCTGGCAAGTGCAAGGTCCTGAGTTCGACCCCTGATAGAAAAGAAAAAAGTTCTGGAATTGTTTGTGTCGCTATGAAACACCTGGAATACTGAACTCAGTCTTCATCACAACCTTATGAAGCAGGCATCTCACTTGGACATGCACAGATGAGCTTATGGCATCCGCAGGCATCCTAGTTTGCCAGGACTAGCTATGTCATAGGCTTCAAGGCCGGCCCTGAGCTTCCCAGTCACCTCCTCCCTCTTGGCTGGTCTTACCTCTGTCCCCACCTGCACACCTCTCACATCTCCTAAGAAGAGGGACTCTGTCCTCTTCCTCTCACCCAGTGCTGCACCCGATAACCTCAGATGCCCAGACATAGCCAACTGCATATCCAGGATGTATAGCCCAGGACATAGTCCACTGCTTTGCTTCCCTGGGAGCCATGCTCTGAGGGTTCGTTTTCTTCTAAAGAGTGCTGAGAGTACACCCAAAACTCTGAGGCCACAGCCTCCCTCACTTTATAGACAGGCTGGACTCAGGACAGAGCGTGGCCAGTACTGACTGTGGCTCTGCCATGCAAGGAGATGGTGCGAGGTACGGAAACCTCCAGAGTAGGCAACATTCTGCAGGAGTCCTCCCTCCACACTGGTGTACCAACAAACTGCTATTGCCACACTCACCCATGAAGCACAATCTTCTCAAGCGGGGCAGGGACACCATCATTTTCCCCCCTGTATTTAGGATAGGGTCTACAGGATCTACAGGGTCTCACTACATAGATTGGACTCATAGTGATTCTCCTATTTTCAGCCTCCCAAGCACTAGGATTACAGGTGCGTGCCACCACAGCCAGTCTCAATTCCTGTCTCAGCGAGCCCTACAGGCGGGGCCAGCACGGTGTGCCACACCAGGGATCGAACCCTGGCTGCAGTGCCCTGCCTAAGCAGGCACTTTAGTCTGCTGAGCTATCAGGCCAACCTTGCCATCAGGATTTTTAAAAGTTCCCTATGTCACTCTGTTCTACATCCAGAGATGAGACTGAGAGTCTTAACCTATGCAAAGTTTGAAACTCAGAACGTGTTCTCTTTGGCTTCTAGGAAGTTAAAGTCAAACTGGTGTGAAACTCAAGCACACAGAGGTGCCCACTGCATGCCTGGATACCTTCATGGGCAAGCTGTTGTGGGAAGCTGGGCTAGATAGAAATATTACAGGCAGTGAGTCAGGGCTGGGCCCTCAAAGGAGACTGTGTGGACGGCAAGAACATTGCAACTGTGGGAGACAGATTTCTGCTGTGGGCCAGACTGCAAGAGAAAAGATGAGAGAAATGCACCCACACCCCAGAGACCGATAGTCTACATCGGTGTCACTCACCTTGAAGAAGCCAGGAAGAATCACTAACCAACCCCCAACAGGAGAAGCCCCTGTTCTGTATCTGTACCCACTTCATCCTGACTGACCCTACTTTATCTGAGCAATTACGCCTGTGATCCTATTGGTTGAACTTAGTTCTGTTCCACCTCATGCCCACCTAATGATTTCCCATGTTTCCCACATTGGACCCAACTCAAGTGGTGGATTTGCTCTATAAAAACCTCTAGAAAAGGTAGGTTTCTCAGCAACCCACTTGGGTTGCTGCCTCTCTCTCTCTCTCTTTCTCTCTCTCTCTCTCTCTCTCTCTCTGGGACAGAAGCTTCCTTTCTTTCAGTATATACATTTTGCTCTTAACCTCCCTTGCTCCTCACATTCACCCTCTGATCTCCGAGAACACCAACTCCCCAGACGTCTTCCAGGTTGGGAGCTTCTCCCCCTTACATCAAGGCCAGTCACCGAAAGAAAGAGGTTTTGAGGGAGCTGCGGAGCTTGAGAACACCTGCACTCTCTAGAGGACTGTGGCTGTAGAAGTTCAGTCCTGGGGACATCAGACCTCCTGATTTTTATCCCCCAAAAGCTGAAGCAATGAGTAATTTTAACACAAAATTGACTTTTAAATCTTGGCTATTAATTCAAATTACAACAAGACATTGGATTCGTCTGTCAGAACACACTGCAGGGTCACCAAGTAACTCTGCCAAGGACTTTCTGATATTCCTCTGTGCTTCAATTTCATTCCTGTTTCTATTCCTTTCCTTTTCCCCGTTAGCTAACTTTTGCTTTCTCTCGTTAATTTTGTCTTAAAAGCATTTGGGGGAATGGAGAACAATTCTCCTATATAGGAATTTATTTCATGTGTAAAGTTAGCTGTTTAAATAATGAGAAGTTTATAAAAACAAAGATAAGGACATCAATCAAAACATCCTAGCAACCCTACTACCATTCTCTCTCACATACCTTGCAAAAATTCTACCTATGCATATTCACAAAAAGAGACACGTTGAAAGCAAAAGGCTCCACAACCCTCCCCTGGAGGTCTGTGTTACTTCTCCCGTGGAGACTCCCCCAGCCCCTGAAGACTTCAAGCTCCTTATACCTGGCCTCTGGCCAGACTGCGGTGAGATGTGGGGTCAAAGTTGGACGTCTCAGGAGTCAGAGAAGGTGGACGTGGCTCTTTCTACACCAAGGCTCTTTTCCAGCCACCTCCATCACAGTCTCTGGGGTGACAGGGCTGGCAGGGATTGGAAGAACAAGCCCTGCGAGGAACCCCTGCTTTCTCTTCCTATTAGCAGGGTACTGTGCACTACGTTGGGTACTGGTTGAGGACTCCTATACGTGCTTGAGTTAGCAGGATGCGTCCACAAAGCTTAGCAGAAGGGAGACTTTTCCTTGGCAAGGCCACTCTGCATTCCAGAGGTGGCAGGCGTGCCCTGAGGAAGGGTGCCATTCCCATCCGGAGACTGACCTTGAAAGGAGGACCACGCCCCAGGTCCCAGGCTTTCGTCTCCATTATCCTTGCCTCACCATGGTGTTTTTTCCTGAACACAACTGAGTTTTACACTTAGGTTTTCTTTGTAGTCTACATTCTCCCATCACTACTATCTAAAATTCGAAATCAACATTAAAAAAAGTCAAATGAGGAAGGGCTAAATAACAGGATGAAAACATGCAGTTCGATAATCATGGTGATTGCAGAAGCTATGAATAAGGGATAATAAAGACTTTATTTCATTACATGTTAAAGGAGGGGATGAGTCTATAGAGACTTTTTTAAGAAAGTGAGGGGCAAAGGGGAGACTACCTGGCCACCTTCCCAAATCCTTCTCGATAATTCCCAACAGCACAAGAAATTGCACTAGATAATAAGCTCGGGGCAAAAGGAACAGTTTGGAGCCCTACCTGAAGCCCTAGTGTTGTGGAAAGGAGCCAAGAGGCCATGGTGCCCAGAAAGAACTCTGCAAATGGCCTCTGACAATAACCTCACTGGACAGCCACATTATTCCTGGCCACTCTCTGGAACCCAAAGCACTGACGAAGAGTCCCACTTTAACCCTTGTGTTACAGTTAATGATGGAGTGAGCACGGAGGCTACTACTGCTCGTATAAGAAAGTAGGAGAATGTGTGAGGCCCAAAAGCCGCCTACTCACTGAAGAAAATGTCCTAGGGGAACGGACCATCAGCACGACATAGCACAGTATTCAACCTGAGGCTTTGGAGCAGGCTGGAAGAAAATGCCGCAGAACCAGAGGGGCACGAGACCAGATAGTGGCTGGGCTTCATTCAATTCCACAAATGCTTAAGCAGGCACTAGGCCTGCTCTCTGCTCTTGTGATATGTGTCCAGTATTGGCCAGCACAGAGCAGACACTCTGCAAATTTGCTCAGATTGAGTCGGTGACTCTACAGAATCCTAACCGACCAATGATGGGCCCAAAATGAAGATGGCATTATTTATCTCTTAAAACCTTGATTCGGGGGCTGGGGAGATAACTCCATGGTATAAGTGCCTGCCTGGCAAGTGCAAGGTCATGAGTTTGAACCCCCGTTACAAAAAAGAAAAAAATATCTTAATGTTTATAGGTTCAGGAGGCACAGCGAAATTCTTAACTGTAAGCAAATGGTGGCAACTATTCAACAGAAATGTACTTTACGAACAGAAAGCTATGCATACCATTGGAATTATCTGAGAGCACTGCTTGGAGAATAGCAAGACATAAGAAGAATCTTTATTTATTTGTAATTTAATTTTTCATTTTATGTATTTGGTACACAGCTTGGACTTGTAGCGATCTTCCTCTTTCCAGCCTCCCTAGCACTGGGATTATAGGTGGACACTCCTGCACCTGGATGCAGTCACCATCTCAGTGTGCCCTGGGGTCAGGGCCAGTGTAGCAGGTGGGACCAGGGATGGAATTCTGGTCCCTGCACTTGCCAAAGTAGGTGCTTAGTCCACTGAGCTATCTCGCTGGCCATTAAGAACCTTTGTTAACAGATAGGCAAAGGCCAGAAGAGTTCTTTGAGCAAAGCTACATACTGGAGAACAGGGCAGGTGAGACCGGGACAGCAGCAGGCTGCAGCAAATGCCCCTGTGTCTTACACAACAACACGTCACATGCGGGCCAGGCATGTGGCCCGCCTCTTATGGCCTGCAGCCCAAAAGGGATGGGAGGGGCACTGTGAATTTTGCAGGCACTGGAACTGATAAAAACAGAAAGGATGACTGCTGTCAAAATAAAGCCCCAAATAAAGGTCCGCCGCTAAGAGGATAGTGATTAAGTTCATGAAAGCATAAATATTGGAAGAGACAGAAACATAAAAGAAAACAAAATGCAATGATCCTTAATCTTGCCAGCCATCCTTAACAAAATGAAACCATCAACTAGAGAGAAAAGGCAAAGAGGGAGCAACTTTAACAGGGCTTCAGGACTGGCCCATTACACAAAGAAGGGGCACAGCTGCCCTGTGGTCAAGTAAACCTCTGTGTGGTCATTTTAAAGTGAGCCTCTGAATGAATGAACTCTCTGACCTCAAACATTTCTGCTGAGTTTCATATAATCCCTCTCTGTAGTCTCCAAATCATACTTCTCTTTAAAATTCACCATTACTTAGAAAGTTACTTTTTTCATCATCCAAGAGTCCAGGACAAAACACGAAAGAATAGTAACTCAGAGGACAGCCCCAGCTCAAAGCCCCCTTTACCTTTCTGAGCTATGCTGTCTCAGGAGCCTTCACTCACAAGCAGGAAAAGTAGTGGATTCAGCCGCGGATTCGTAACACCTGGGTGAAGTCCTAGCGCCCGTCCTCAAGGGCATGCACAGGTCCAACAAGCATGTGTGGTCCCAGAAGTGCAGGAGGCAATGATCAGGCCTGCTGCAGCTCTGTACGCCTCGGGCTGACAGGTAGCCAGCCACAGAGCCTAGATGTGGCGTGGCCGCCTCCCCACATAGCCAGAATCAACTGTCCCTCAAGCAGACTGGGAGGCTGTGACAAGTGTGGTACTCATGGAAAAAATGTGGTGGCACAGGCCTTTGGTGTTTTGTAATATTTTCCTGCCAGCTATATCGTTGAATGGTTTGACATCCAAGCCACCGCTCCTCCCCCACTGGCCTACAGACTTCCAGGTCTCCACCCTAGTGTGTTGTAAAACGCGGTGTATCATCAGGCTGATTCACCAGCTGGGGTGCATGCTACATAAACCCGGCAGGTACTTCTGCCTCCTCGGCCAGGCCATGGGGAACCAAGCCCGTCTTGGTCCTGACAGCTGGAGGGGAACACGCCCAATGAGCCATTCCATAACACATCCATGGTATGTCCCTGACATCGGCAGAGCACCTTGGCCAGTCAACCCAAAACTCAGGGGGAAAAGAAAGTCATGGCACCTTGGCGGGTGCATGAGCTGAGAGGGAGGAGGAGGAGGAGGAGGAGGAGGAGGAGGAGGAGGAAGAGGAGGAGGAGGAGAGAGCAGAGGGAGGCAGAGCATGTTTGGATTTCAGTTAGAGCAAAGTAAGAATCGATGCTCACGATGACGGCTGCTAGGTTAATAAGCACTGGGCTTAGGGAGTACTGGAAGCAGCCATTACCCTTCCCTGTTAGATGTCCTTTGTGGCACATTCTTCCCTCTTCTAGCTGCAGACTCACACCTACAGCTGTGCCACAGGAACACCTACAGTGCTGTGGCTTGATGAACAACTGGCTCAGGGGGAACCGCACCAAGGCAAGAGGACGGGGAGGCAAGAGTTTGGCAGGACGCACTGAGTCAATGTTTTCATAAGTGCTCTCTCTCTCTCTCTCTCTCTCTCTCTCTCTCTCTCTCTCTCTCTCTCTTTCTCTCTCCCTCTCTCTCTCAAAGCTTATGAGATTTATCAACTAAAACAAATATTGTGAAAATAAATTCAGAGAAATCCAAGTTACTATCTTTCGATTCTGCCCCAAAAGATATCATTTACAAATACAAAAGATCTCTTGGAGAGAAAACGTCTTCCAAAGACATGAAATCATAAAGAACTGTGACTATCAGTAGCCAACTGCTTCCTCTATAAATAGTTCCTCTGGTCCCACCTCCTCTGAATAAAAGTTGATACAGTACAACAGTAATCAGGGTCACCCCCCGACTCAGCTGGGACAGACGTGGAGGGAGCCACACAACCTGGCCTGCCGCCAGGGATGGAGAGCAAACCTCACGGAGCCGACACTTGTCCCTTGGCAGAGCTCTCTCTTGCAGCCAGAGCTCTGCACTCTCTCTCTCTCTCTCTTGATTAGAAAGGCCTTCTGCATATTAGAGAGTATTACTTATTCTAAATTTTGGCAGTGGCTTGTTCTAAGAGCTGCTAAAATGAGAAATCTGGTTACTACATTTTAAAAAGTCCTCAAAATAGTAACACACTTATTTTTGAGGGGTGAGATCACTTGCCTGTACAGAGCTACCAGCTGAGATCACTAATGCTACATGCGCACATGAGGCACTTATTTTTAAACTTCTCCTATTTTCAGGCTTTATAATGAACTGCAGTCCAAAAGCAGAATCCAGCTTGGCTTCTAGCATAAACATGTTTTCCCAAAAACATATGGAAATGAGTAAGTCAGTTAACAGCTCACTCCAAATATATCCATTCAAAGAGAGACCAAAAGGACAAAAGGAAACAAGGTCTGTCCAGTTTATTTGTACTAGAAATTTCTTCCACAGCAGTTTGGATGAATCTCAGAATCTGATTTCCTAGTTGCACCTTGTGGTTTTAAAGACATCTACTTAGGCCGGGCGTGGTGGCGCACGCCTGTAATCCCAGCACTCGGGAGGCTGGGGCAGGAGGATGGCTGTGAGTTCGAGACCAGCCTGGGCTACAAAAGTGAGCTCAAGGCCAGCCTGAACTGCATAGTGAGACCCTGTCTCAAAAAAAAAAAGACAAAAAAAAAAAAAGACATCTACTTAATATTTAAAAATTTTTCAAAACAGAATAAGAATTGATTGCTTCAGTGAATCAGGAACTGCACTAATATTTTTTTTGTGCCAGATCAAATCAAATACCTTTTATACTTTATAGCAAAGGATCCAGAAGCAGAAAGTAGAAGTTTTAGTCATTCATTTTTCTCCAAGCTGTTCAAAGGAGATGACTGAAATTATCTAAGACACAGAAGAAAGTAAAACTCCGGAAAAGGAATCAGAAGAAGCCCACTTTTGATGGCTTCAGGGAGCCCACTCAAGCCTTTCAGAAAGAGGGTAAGGGCACAGTCAGAAACAAGCAGCAGTACTCACAACGGGAAGTGCTGGCAGCAGCTAACTCCACAGGGAGCGTGGAGGGCGTTGTTGCTCCTCTGACTGGCTACACGGTCTCTCAGAATAACAGCAAGAGCTCAAGTTCTTACCACAGCGATTTTTCTGGGTTGGGTTTTTACTTGGGTTCTCTTCTTGCTTGTTGGCACCTACAGTGCATCTGGGCAGGAACCTCTAACTGAAGAAGGCTTTTTTTTTTTTTTTTTTTTTTCTGTAGCACGTAGGAGTAGGAGCCCAGATTCTGGCTTCCCACAATCTGACGGGCTGGTAGGCACTCAAGGCGAACGAAGCCTCTTTCCTCAGAGCTCAGCCTCAAAGCTTAGCTGGAGAGCTAATCGCCTGTCTGAAATCTGATGCTTAACCCATTAGGACTCCTCAGAGTCTCGAGCAAATTGCGAGGTGGAACTGGCTAAGGGCTAAAATCAAAGCCTTGAGCGTTTGTAGAACAGACCTTCTGACCGAGGACTTTCAGAACCTCTGCAGGGCTGGATGAATTCTGATGTCTCTTAACTACACACACAAGATCCAAGATGCAGGTCTCATCTTTACAGGAGGTCTTGGCATTTTAAGAGTTATAAAATTCAAATGTAGTTACCTTGTACTTAAAAAACAATTTCAAGATCATCATTCTAAGAAAATGAACTATTTCATTCGAATCTTCAGAATGAAATTAGCTCTCAATATACTAATAACAATTTCATTTAAAGTCAAAAGGTACAATTTAAATGTAGATAATAAACACATCTTGTACTAGAATAAAACTAGAGGATGCAGGGCTGGTGAGATGGCTCAGTGAGCGGTCTAAAGCATCTCCTTAAGCAAGCTTAGGCAACCACAAGGTTCAATCCCCAGCACCACATGCTGTGCCACTGCCTCCCCTGGAGCAGCCTGAGCCGGCCATAACATAAAAAATAAAATAATTTAAAAAAACAAAAACAAACAAACAAACAAACAAAAAACCCTACAGGATGCAATAAATCACACATTATAAAAGGTTGAGTTTGGTTTCATCAAGAAAAAAATAACCTGTTATAAAAAGCTCTAAGGAGAATTGTTTTTTTCAGGGGGCTACTGGGACTCGAACTTGGGACCTCATACTAACAAGGCAGGCATTGTGTCCCTGAGCTACATCCTTTTAACCATTCTACTTTCAGGTTTTTATGTGGTTTTCTGACATATGTACTTTTCCTTTTGACTGTTAATCGGATCTTTTGATTTTTAATCAAAAGTGTCCTGAAGGAAGGGAGAAGCCCCTCCACCGCCAGCTTCCATGGTGGTCACTAACTTGCTGTGTGACCTGGGCAAGGTGTGTTTGGCCATCTGTGCGTAGGGAAGAAGGAAAGCTGGGCTCCTAAAAATGAAAATGCCCCTCAGCTCTTCCCTGCTCTTAGGTTGCCTCTCAACTCTTCTGCTATCAGACCACACTACTCTAGGGAGAACGCAAAGCACGGCTAGCAACACGGACTGCAGTTCCCAGAAAGCACCAGGAGGACAAGCGGCCTTTTCTAATCCATTTATGTTCTGCCTTCAGGGAAAGGACCACAGGATGACGGACCGAGTCTCGCCCCCTCAACTTTCCACTGTGTCTCTCCTTAACGGGGGTCTCACATCACCAGGTTGGTTTCAGCCAGACCTGACAGGGCAAAGCAGACCACTGGCTGTCATTCAGCTCCTGCCATCACCATCAGGTCCCCTGCAGGGGGCTCAGGGTTGTTTGAGCAATGCTCCTGCCTGGAAACAATATTTATTCAACCAAGTGGGCTGCACAGCAGTGCAGCTCTGCCAGCTCTGCTGGAGTCTTTGGAGTTGCGTGACTGACCCCACCTTATCAGTGGCCTTTGGACCTCATTTGAGATCAACACAGAGACAAAACCTAGATCCAAACAGCGGCCAAAGTAACAAGAGTCAAGTCTACAAGTTATGTCATGAGAAGAATTGCATCAGTTGTGCGATTTCCATGAAATTACCCTCAGGAAGTAATCAAAAAGGAGGACTAAAATGATGGGGCAAGAGAAGGATGTCCTCTGCAGCCTTATCTATGTGCAGAGAGCACAGAATCCTGCTGTTCAGATTCCAACAAGAAAGGGGCAGTGGGCCAGGGAGATAGCTTAGTTGAATAAGTGCCTGCCTGGCAAGCAAAAGGTCCTGAGTTCTATACGTCGCGCTGGAGAGAGAGAGCGAGAGAGAGACAGACAGACAGAGACAGAGAGACAGAGAGAGAGATAGAGACACAGAGAGAGAGAGAGAGAGACAGAGACAGAGACAGACAGAGACAGAGACAGAGAGACAGACAGAGATTCAATGGTGAGGTGCACATCAGGGAACTCTGTGGCAGCTCAAAATATTAACCTGAAAACTACTTTCCATGAAGACCTGGAAAAGCACAAAGAAGGTTAAAGCCAAGGATTCAGTACCAAGTGGTAGGAAAACTTATTGAAACTGTTCATCTGACAAAGACGAAGAAGAAATACTGAAAATAAGATGCTGTGCATTGTGAGTAATTTTTCTCTTCCACTGTCCTATCAAAATTTATTAGTGTTCTATTAATGTAAATAAACTGATGGGCCAGGGAGATAGCTCAGTAGAATAAGTGCCTGCCTGGCAAGTGCAAGGTTCTGAGTTCAATCCCCAGCACTGCAAAAAATAAATAAATAAATAAATAAACAAACAAACAAACAAACAAATGGAACATTTAATATATTTGAGGAAGCACCTTAAAGAAGGTACATGTCTGAAATGTATATCATATATATGAATAAGTTAAAGAGAGAAACCTATACTATTCTAGTATACAAAACTATTAGCAAGAACAAAGATGGCAAAGGTAAGCATGGGCCACATCACAGCGCGCACTTATCAGTCCACCTAGCTTCGCAGGACGCCACCGGAATTTTCATCCATGCCATTCCACCCACCTAGCAGCGTCTGACGTGAGGACAAAAGCAGCGGCGCCAGCCACCGACGTCGGGCCGGCATTCTATATTTTAAAAAGCATTTTAACTGGGCACGGTAGCACATAATTCTAGTACTCGGGGCAAGAATTGCCGAAGTTGGAGCCCATCCAGGGTAACTCAGTGAGACCCTGTCTCAAAATAAGAAATGAACAATTTAAAAAAGGCCTGGTTATGTAGTTCAGTGTGAAGGCCTTGTATTCAACCCCTAGTAAGGGCTGAGTGTGAGTCTGTGTTTTGTTATACGTATTGTTTTACTTTTTGCCTTCCAGTTCTCTTGTGCAGAAGGTAGGACAGGTGTTATTATCTTCATCTGACAAATAAGCCACTTGTTATTTGGCTTCTAAAGGAATTCTAAGCTCTAATTAGAGTTTCATAACATTAATTAGTATTTAGAGAGGTATCAATCAGCACACCTACTTCACGAACGAGACTCAGGAACCTGGGGAACAGCAAACTAGCTCCTTTTGCCACACAGAAGAAACTTACCCCAGCCGTTTTCCTGACCAGTGACCCCCACCTACTTCCCCACTAGCTGTAGGACAAGGGTCAAGAGCACTTTAGGGTTTTCCTACTTCATTATATCAATAAACGACAGGACAGTGGTATTAGTAGTGCTGGTTAGTAAAAATTAAAATGTTCACAATTAACTGATACAAAATTGTGCCGGTCACTAGGAGGCTGGAGAACAGGTGAAGAAGAAACAACACTGGCATACATGGGGGTACCCCTGCAGGGAAAGGGACAAATGGGGACACAATTGGAAGGGCTATGCATGGTGAGACTGCCGAGTTCAACAGGTAAAGTATGACATCCAATTAACTCTGAACTTCAGGTAAGCAAATAACATTTCTTCAGTGCACGTCTGCTCTCTATTGTACCTGACCACCCTGTGCATTGGTGATCTCAACATCCACCAGCAGGTTCGGGTCTGGAGTGCAGGGCTTTCTGCCTGTGTTGTTCACTGCCATCTCTCTGGCACCAAGCAGTGCCTGGCACACGGCAGGCACCAGTAACATGTGCTGTCTGCCAGCACTAGCACAGGTACTAGTCTACTTAAGCTAAGTGGTGTGCCTTATCACATACTTGTCAAACAACCTTGATACATGTTTATATATCAGAAATTAATCATAATAACTTTTACAAATTATAATATTAACAGCTCTGTATTTTTTTAACATTCAATCTTCTATCTGTATAGTAAAATCTTATAATAATTGACTTTAATTCTTCTGACTTTTCAATAAAAATCAGTATAATTTTTAATTTTTCATCCCTCTAGGCTTTGATAAGGGAAAGCATTAGTTTAATATTAATGTCATTTTTTTCATGATGTTCTATGTTGGACAAAGTAACCAGCTATCATACGAAAGGGAAATTAGAACAGAAAACTCATTTTTTTTTAGGTTTGTGTGTGTGTGTGCGCACGCACGCACGTGCACGCAGGGTCTCACTCCTGTTTTCTGCCTCCTTAGTGTTGGGATTACAGGCATGTACCACCACACCCAGACCACATCACTGGCCCAGCATACCCAGGGGTAGGGCCAGTGTAGCATGATGGTGCCAGGGATTGAACCCCAGCCCCTGTGCTTTCCCTGGCAGGCGCTTAGTCTGCTGAGCCATTTTGCCAGCTCTAGAAAATTTATTTTAAATGTTGGCTATCAACTGAGCTTAGGATGAATTTACTCAGTGGGCTTGCCCTCATCTTATCACCCCCTGGGGCCTAAGCTTACCACCCCCAAGAGTGGTTGGCATCAGTCATTCAGTCTTGTTTATCTCCTCTCTTAAGGCATTGAGCCATACTTCCAGTTGAGTATTGATTACATGGTTAAGTTCAAGGATCCAGACAAAAATGTTTTTAGAAATAATTCTTCCTTTACTACTAGTTTCTACACAGAAATTTCCCTAAACATGCTTGTCCTCTGAAAAACCAGTGTCTCTAGCAAGTCTAATCGGAAGGCTCCATGGGGAAGCCAGACTGTAAGGTGCTGCGGGATTCTTCCTTCTCCAGTTTATACCCTGAACAACGCTACCAGCATGGGACATTCAGTCCTCATGTGGGTTTCACAGCTGAGAGAAGCTATAGTTTTTTGTTTTGCAGTGTTTTTCATGGCTGCTTTTCTTTGGCCATTTTATTTCTAAGACCATGAGAAATGTTTCTTTTCTTCGCCACTGTCCTGGCTCCACCTTTGGCTGAGATTTCTACTACAGTTCTGTGAATTCCACAGTGGTGACTGGTGGGTGTGCATGTGGGGGTGGGGCAGCACACCTAGAAGCATGGGCACATGCAGTACTTTAGCCCTAAAACAGGACAAAATTTGTGTTTACAACTTTCAAACAACCCAGATATTTTATCTTTTTCTCGTAGGAAAGATGAGTAACCAGCCTTCATTAGCTGCCATAAAGTCTTCTTTATCTCAACAACTTGGTGCGGCCTACTAGCGCTCTCATGTTAATTACATTTAAAAATAGCATATTTATTAAAAAGGGGTTTTTTTATAAACATATACTTTATGGGTTTTCCTTTGTAATACAAAATGGAAAAAGAGAATGCTTTTTGCAAGCATGTTCTCAACCATGGAGTTATGTAAAATTTAAAGACCATCTGTTAAACAAGTGAACCATTTACCCCGAGTGGTAGGGGTACTGCCAATGAGGCCCTCAGGCTCCTGCTTCTACGAATTCCAGCCTCTGGCCCCAAGTGGAGCAGGAAATGTTCTGTGGCTGTCAGGCAACCGCAAAATGTTCCTAGGAACTCCTGCTCTGTACCTAAAACTCCCCTGAACTGTAAAACGGGACAACTTCTTTGCCTGCTGTGCCCAGACCCACTCCCTTTCCAAACCTCAGAGGGTAACAGTACCCGCTAAACTTTTGCCTCTGGAAAATTCCACTTATCCCTCCCTGCTCCATGTTAAAATAGACATAAAACCTCCTTATCCCATTGCTCAGGGCCAAACAATGTAGAACCCATAGTTCCTCTGGGCCAGCCAGCTTAATAAAGAACTTGATTTTCTCCACTTCACTGAATGCCCTCTTGGTTTCTTGCATGACTGGAGACTTGTAGTTCCCAATTCCCAAAACAAATCACAAAAGTAATTCTTGATTCTTTAAAAAGATAAGGCCACATTTCTATGTCGATGTATTTTCTATAATAAGCATCATACACATGTATATACGTGTACCCATGTAAAGGAGCTGAGTGACTGGCCCTCTGAACAGATCTATGCACAGCCTGCTGGGGTTTCGGCTGCTAGAATGGGCAAATCCCTTCCCTGTCCAGTCCAGGCACTTTTCTGCAGTTACAGCTCATAAGGTACTGTGGAGGCCACAAGGCCAAGAGTTTTCTTTTGCTTTCAAACTCAACACCAAAATTTAGTAAGCAGGACACCAGAGGAGGAGGAAGAGTTCCAGCTGGTCATCAGAATGCAGGCACAGAGAACAACTGAGTAAAGGCCACGCTGGAAAAGCAGTAGGGGTGAGTGCAGAAGGCAACTCGGCCCCTGGAGACGGGACTTTGCTGAGACACCAGAGGGTCACTTCCTGAGCCACCAACACCCTGAGGTGCAGGAATACAAGCAGATGGAAGAGGGGGGAGAGAACTACAGCGCTGGTGGGACCAAATCCCAGTCACAGTGTTCCATCTTCCCTTCATCAAATACTTCACCTAGAGAAGCAGCAATAAGCCTGATACTTCTGGCTTCACTCAGGCATGTCACCATACTGCTCTGTGCCCTACATGGGGATCAAAACGATGAAAACTAGAATGACATAACTTCACAGATCATTGTAAGGACAGTATGAAAATGCAGAGACATCGGTTTAGGGACTATCTGTACTATTTGTAAATAGTACAAATTCTGTGAGTATTAAAATAAAGTTGATCATATTTGTATGACTGACAGCAGTCCCTAAGCAGAGTCTATGAAAGTCCTCAAAAGTTGAGCAGTAGAAAGGACAAGCAAGAGAAAGCGCAGGAGCAGATCAGCTGATCCAGAAGAGAAGCAGCCGAGCCTCTGTGGATTGGGGAAGTTACATATTCTAGCCAGAGGGGTCCTCGCTGACAAATGAGACTGTGGGAACCAAAAGTCAGGAACACAGATCACATGTTGAGTCAGGGGTCTCTTTCTCTGCTGCTGTAGAGCTTCCACAACCCACGGGAGTACACTCTGTGCACTCTCGCTGATCCTAGCCGTGCAGCTGCTACGCTCACCAGTGCCTTATGTGCAGAGAAATAACACCTGCCCAGTGTTTCACTGCTGGTACTGGAACTGCACTCTGTGTAAGTCTCCGGGCTCCAATTCCACCTTGCACCAATAGACAGTGCCGATATTCAGGGGCACAGTGGATCAAGGACCTTGTACCTGGGGTGTGAGAAAGAATTCCCAAGTACATGACTACTGGTCTCTCATTCTCCTATTTGACAGCTCCAGCCAGGAAGGAACATGGGCGCACTGTTTTGGACAGAGTGTCACATCCCATCTCTTAGGAGGATGTCTTCTGTATTTGTTCAATACATTTCTCTCAAATCTTTCATGAGCAATACAGGTTATGTAAACTATACAGATCTTTAATATAAGCAAGGTAAGAATTAGAGTATAAGTCTTTATGATTTAAAATATGGCTTGCTACACATTTCCCTCTGGGAGTCAGTTTGCAGAATGTACCCATCTCTTCCCTTCTTTCTCCCTGGTTAGTATCATCAAATGAAAGCTATCAGAAATCAGTTTTCAGGGGCCCACGAGATGGCTCAGTGGTCTAAAGCACCTGCTTGGGAAAGCTTGGACGGCTTCAAGGACCGCGCGGTTCAATCCCCGGCACCACATGCTGCGCCAGCTCTGCCCTTGGGGCGGGCTGAGCCGGCCATAAAAATGAGTGAATAAACAAATAAAGGTTCTGAAACAAGGAAAAAAAATTCTTAAAAACAAAAAAAACCAAGAAATCAGTTTTCAGCATCTAAACCCATTTCTTCTCTCCTCATTCAATCCGTCAGAAAAAAGCAAAAGAGGAGTATGTATCAGCACTCAGGATTTTGAATTTCCCTTTTAATATTTCAAGAGAATTCACTTAGTAATTTATCTGATTCAATATTTAAGGACTCACAAATAAAAGGAACTTTTTCTAATAGATGATAGGAAATCAACAAAACTTTGATTGATAAAACAGCTTTCAAATCCTACTTATCTAGGCAACTAGCCATTAGAAAGAAAGAAAGAAAGAAAGAAAGAAAGAAAGAAAGAAAGAAAGAAAGACAGACAGACAGACAGACAGACAGACAGCTCAGCAGTCTAAAGTACCTGCTGAGGCAAAGCACATGGACCGAGGTTCTATCTCTGGCACCACATGCCTCACCAGTCCCACCCCCAGGGTGGGCTGAGGTGGCCACAAGTGCAAGGTCCTGAGTTCGATCCACAGTTCTACAGTAAATAAATAAGTAGATAGGTAGACAGACAGACAGACAGACAGACAGACAGACAGATAAATAAAATTTGCTTTAAAAATCCGTTTTAGCCAAGGCATCCCCGCCCCATCTCCGTTACCTGAGGCACAGCCGTTCACCTTTGCGCTGTGAGCCATGCTGGCTGGACTCCAAGGGAAGACCCAGAACGGAGGGAGGAGACATACAAATTTTAGGCATCAAGTTCCCAAAGGCATCCAACCTGAAACAATAAACACAGCATCATCAACAAGGGCCACTTAAAAATATGCACAATACTAAATCTTAAGAGTTCTGTTTACAAACGTGGCTGTTAAAAGACAACAACTAGCAGAGTGTGTAAGAGACTGAGGACCCCAGGCATGGCTGCACTGGTCTGGCTCCTCTGCGTAAGGGTACAACACTGGCCCAGGGACAGACCTACCAGGACTGAAAGTTCTCCAAACACAGTGTTCTTACAGAAAATTCAGGGCCTGACTACGTAAGGAAGGTGGTCTTCAGATGCATCACTCTGTGGCACCCCAAACTATTTTGGTTTTCAAATTTATCCTCCTATTCAAATATTGGCTCAACAGCTTCACTTCTTCAGCTGTACTTTCAAAGCAGTTCTTGCACCAAACATAACACATGTTTTTAAAAAGTCAACTACGGACAAATTCATCTCAGATGTCTCAAGTCCCACAACCCCATCTTTCCTCCATGTAGTCACCTTTTTAAATAAAACACATGTCCAGCCACACACATCTTAGAAATATAAACAAATTTCAGTCTCTCTACTGTCTGTTGGATAAACTTTGAATTACATGACAGGGCACACAGTTGTAGAACACCAAGCACCACTTGGGCCACAGAATTCTTATTTTATATTCATTTTCTATTCTGATGTTATCTCAGGTTATTATAACAAGACATGTTATCACAAAACTTAAAGCAAATAAAAAATAAGCTAGGGAAAAAATACTGCTCTAACATTTACCATGTGAAAATGCTTTTG
>PVJA010010001.1:19688-49183 GCA_004027025.1 Myocastor coypus
CAAGGACCGCGGTTCAATCCCCAGCACCACATGCTGCGCCAGCCCTGCCCTCAGGGCAGGCTGAGCCAGCCATAAAAATAAATACATAGACAAACAAACAAAAGTTCTGAAACAAGGGGCTGGGGAGATAGCTCCCAGGCACAAGTGCCTGCTGGGCAAGTGCAAGGTCATGAGTTTGAGCTCTGGTCCCACCAAAAAAAAAAAAAAAAAAAAGTTCTGAAACAAGAAAAAAAAAATTAAAAATTAAAAAAAATAGTTCATTTGTATCGTGTTTACACTCTTAATTCTAGACCCATCAAACCAGAAGAAATGTCAGGCGTGATGGTGCACACCTGTAATCCCAGCATTCAAGAGGCTGAGGCACGTGGATCAGTGCAAGTTCAAGATGAACCTGGGCTACAAAAGTGAGCTCAAGGTCAGCCTGAACTGCAAAATGGGACCCTGTCTCAAAAAGACAAAAAAAAAAAAAAAAAAAAAGAAGAAGAAGAAGAAGAAGAAACTAAGCTAAATAAATCCCAAGCTGAAAATTAAAGCTTCAATTAAGAAGCCCACCTAATATCTCAATAGCATGAGGATGCCAAATTAATAACACAAGTGTTTATTGGATCATGTGAGACTTTTAAGTAATCTGGTAAAGTATTGAAAGTATGTTAATCAAAGAGAAACTAAGATGATGATTACACTGATGGTAAGTGCCCTCAGCTAACAACTTCCCACTGCTATTAAATCTAAAATGCCACTTACTGTATTACTGCTTTTAAAGAAGCTATCAAATGAAGCCAAATTTTGTTAAAAATATGTGTGTCTACATAAACACCTAACTAAGACAGGTAGCTCCTGAGTAATGATAGATGATTTCAATTCTTCTATTACTTTTGTAATAATAATTATTAAAAAGGAACACTTCTACTCATGTTGTTCATTTGGGTTTTATCTACTTCAAAAATTATCAGAGAAAGGAAAAAAGTATTTTTAAATACTACACAAAAGGAAACTACCAGTCCTGGAGATGATAAGAGGTTGGGAACATTTGTAAATAAAAAGGAAAGGGTAGGGAAGGGCTGGCGGCTTTGATTACACTGGGAGGGAACTTGGTGCTCAGCTCCGCACTTTCCTCACTGCTGAAGTCAGTTTATAGCACAATTCAGCGCTCACTGCTATGGAAGCACTTCTGTGAAAACTCACCCTCCTGAATCAACCTCAGGACCTTGCATTTTCTGCATTCTCAACCCCTATAATTTTTTTTTAGAAGAGTGACTTAAATACAAAATGCATTTGGAAGAGTTAAAAAAAATTAACGTTTATTGAAAGTGTTAGTGTTTACTTGTTTGATCAGTCTTACATACCTATGTCTATTGGTCCATACTGATTTCATGATGAAAATATGTAATGCAACTATTGTTAAATTTTTCTTGTTTTGAAATTCTGTACTATATGTACTCTTACTTGTTACCATTTTTTCTTTGTTTCTGTTGTTTTTACTCTTAAAAAAAAAAAAAAAAAAAAAAACTCACCCTCCCCTCTGCCCCAAAAAGGCTGCTTCTGACCAGCCTGCTCTCCTGTAGGCTCTTCCAGTCCCGGCAGCCAGCACTGGGCCCACACACTGTGACCAGGTCCTGAACCTGTTGGTCCCAGGTGCTGGCTGGCAGCGCCCCAGGACAAGACCTCTCTGATCTCTTTGACCAAACAGCAATCATCTAACATCTCCAGGGAACAGGGGCACTGGTTCAGGTTCAGGGCCTTGAACTAGGAGAGCAATACCCCTTGTGTAAGGTCTGAGCTTGCAGAATTAGGTGGCAGAAATAGAACAAGAACTGTCTTTTAAGAAGAGTGAAAGTCTATCAGTGTCTGGCAAGTGCAGTTGCACAGACAACACTGTGGAGAGCTGGAAAGAGTGTGGGGCGGGGGATGGGAGGGAGGGAAAGGGAAAGGACAGAGTCCAGCTTGTATATTATCCAGTTAATTAGCCTGCTACACGCCAACCCTACGCCAAGCCCAAACCCTGTTCACTGGCCCCTTGCTTGCCTCCTGTGTTCCTACTGTTGCTTCACAGGGGCTTGTACACACTATCATTGCAGCTCTGGAGGGCAAAGAGAAGGTGAGAAGAGACAGGCTGCATGCGTTATGGGCGAAGGAAATACCTGCCAAGGTATCTGGTTGGAGATGTGCCCAGAATCTTCCTAGCCAAACTTCATAAACTTTGGCGCAAGTTTCTTTCCTGTCATTGAACCTCCTTCACTGGGCAGCAGATATTTAGCTCAGGTCCAAATTAGTGTCTCCTATCCTCCCTAGAACTGAACAATAAAATCAAAAGGAGGGGGAAGCCTATAAACATAGCACCTGTAAAATACCAAGCTACCGTCCCTGGGCCTGGATGCTGGCAGAGTGTGTGTGAAGAGAACAGCGGCGTATTGTGCGTGCTGTGCCTGCTATTGTTCCAGTCTGACAGGTGGCCGCAGACTGTGAGGACTTGTTCTTCTTAATGATATGCAGATTCTTAGGTCAGCGCCAGACAAGGCTTGGCCATGGTCCATCCCTTTGTTGCAGATCAATAAACTGGCTCTTCTCTCTCTCAGACGACAGCGCAAACCAGTAAATCTAGAGTGGCACAATGGTGGCTTAGTTCTACTGGCCAAGATAAAGAAGTGCTTCTTTCAGTGGGTTTAGAAAAATATATCAAGAGAGAAAATAAAGAATTTGTCTTCTCTATCTCTTTCAACCAACTGAATGTTAAAGAAGATTGTAGTAGCTCCCCAAGAACAGCTCAGTGAGTAACTCCAACTCTCCATGAACTGATCCGCAGTTTACACTGGCTACAGGGAAGCAGATTATGAGAAGCGGCCCGCTGGGCTGTCTTTAAGCACAGCAGTGAAAGCATGCAGGGGACACTGAGACTGGACGTGTGCTCTAGCACTACTGAACAAACAAACGTCAAACGGGGCTGCAACCATGAGAACAGTGGTGGTGGCACTGAGGGTGATGCCCAGGACAGCCGGCACCAAGTGATCACTTGCTATGGTGCCGTCACTCAAATCTAAAATGTCACCAACTCTTAGGTGCACCATTATTTTAAGAATCATTGATTTTGTAAAATCCATTAAGGGCCAGGCATGGTGGCACATGCCTGTAACCAGCACTTGGGAGGCTGAGGCAGGAGGATCAGTGTGTATTTGAGACCAGCCTGGGCTACAAAATTCAGCTCAAGGCCAGCCTGAACTGCATAGCAAGACCCTGTCTCAAAAAGACCAAATAATAATAATAATAATAATAATAATAATAATCCATTAAGGGATGATGAGATGGTTATTAAAAGTTAGATGGAGCGTGCAGCTTGCCAGTGGAAATGCTTAGCATGTACAAAGCCCTGGGTTCAATCCTTACCACCAAAAAGAAACTTACATTAACTGTAAGATACACTCTCATTCCACGAATGTTGAAATCTGAAAAATGTGCACCTGAGAATTGATAAGATATCACAATCAAGGCACTTAACAGTTCTTACCTTGCTTAAACCTCACAGCAATGCTATGAAATACTAATATTTCTTCTCCTGTTTTCAAGATTGGGAACTGAGGCCCAGGAAGTTTCAAACTTGCCCAGGCCACACAGCTGTGTAACAGGGCTGACACGTAACACTAAGCAACTTGGCCGAGCATGGCAATGCACTCCTAGAGCCCCAGCACTTGAGGCTGGAGGATTATGGGAGTTCAAGGACAGCCTGGGCTACATGGCAAGATTCTGTCTCAAACAAGAACAATGGCAGCAACAACTGCAAATTTGTACTAATAATTTTTTAAAAAATCTAAGCCCCTGAGTGCTAACACTTATGCCCTGACCTGTGATTACAATTCCGAGGACCTTAACAAGGGAGGACGTGGTGGTCACTGCAGAGATCCCAAAGCTTACATCAAAGAAGCTTTGTTCAGAACCTTTCTGGGTAAGGTCTCAGAACTGCATTTGCAACTTTAAGTCTTTGGGACCACACGTTTAAAAGCCTGAGAAACTTTATACACACAGAAATGTCTTTAGGACTCCGCCATCACTCTATCCTAGACCACACAGTATAGGCTTCATCAGCAGCACTGTCTCCTAGTAAGCATCATTTGAAGCTAAAAATATCAAATACTTTCCGTGTGTGTGTGTGACCCCCTGCTCATTGAGACCAGGTGTGAAGCTCTAAATGGAAAAACAGGAGTTTCAGAAATAGATAAAAGGATATATTATACTTGAAATAGGAACTTTGTTCCTCAAAATGCCAATTACGAAAAAAAACAAGTTTTGATGTGAAAGTTATAGAATTTCTTCTTCACATAATATATATATATATATATATATATATATATATATATATATATATATTTACTGATAAAATGAAGCAAATCCTGGGATTCCTTTTGTGTAAAAGGGTTAGTCTTTTAGCCCTAGCATAGTCATTGTTAGAACTGGGAGCAATTTTTTTTAACATTTTTATGAGACTATATGAATATTATATCTTTAAAAAGTCTTTTACTTATTTATTTGGTACACAGTCTCCCTACACAGCTTGGACTTATATTGATCTTCCTCTCAACCTTCCCAGCTCTGGGATTAAAGGAGCGCATCACCATGACTGGCTTTAGTGGCTGGCACAGCATGCAGTACTGGGAATCTGGGAATCGAACCCCAGTCCTTGTGCTTGTCAGGCAGGTGCTGAGGCTGTCGAGCTATCTCCCCAGGCTGTATATGGATATTAATTGCCCTTCTACAACATCCTAGGATTTGGGACCAGACCCGATTTTGCTTCTCTTCTGGAAGCATAAGACAGCCTAAGGCACTGTGCCTGGCCTAAGAGCTACACACATGCTGGAAGAATACACAGATTCAATGAAAGGAGAAGGCATTAGAGAGGCAGTGTGCACACACTGTTCAGCCTACAGTCAGTCTATCTGACTTTGCCCCAACAGTGTGGCAGTGGCCTGAAAAATGTATTTATTCCTAGCAAGAGACCAGTTGGCCCAGGTCTCACAGAATGAGCAAATTTATCCCAAGACAAGAAAGGTAGAATGGCCGGGTGTGGTGACACTCACCTATAATCTCAGCACTGGGAGGCTGAGGAAGTGGGACTGTCCTGTGTTTGAGGCTGACCTGTATTACAGTGAGTTCAAGACCAGCATAAAGTACTAGAAGAACCTGTCTCAAAAATCAAAACTAAAACATCCCAACCAACTAACCGACCAAACAGAAAAGGTTGAACAACACTCTAGGACAGTGGTAGCAAAATGTTTAGAGCTTCCTGTGGCAAGAGTCAGCGGAGGTACACACACCACATGCTCGGCACCCCTGCTGAGGAAGGAATGCACCAGGCCAAGAACACACCACTGCGAGAACGCTGCAGTATTGAAGAACACCAGGAGATCATCAGATAATGAACCGCAGCCAGACTTCACCTTCCAATGTACATTTATTGGCTACTTTTAATTAAGTTGTTGGCTGCCTCTGCTTTGAGGTCTACAGTAATCTGTGGACAGTTATACTGGGGGGATAATTATGCAAGTTTCTGGATGCTTGCTTGCTTGCAAGATTCACTGGTCTAAAGAAATAAATGAGCTTTTCCTCACTTTGTGAGTCTAGGCTGTGTGTGCATCGTGCTGCGGACAAGACAGTCATACCCTAGGCAGTTGTGGGTCGTCTGAGCTGCATCCACAGTGGCTCTGCATTTTGGCTTTTTATAACATGTATTTGTCACAGGGTCTCACTACACAGCTTCGACTCATGGCATCCTCCAGCTTTCAGTCCCCCTAGTGCTGGGATTGCAGGCATGTTCCATTACACCTGGACTCTGTGGCCGGTTCAGCCTGTCCTGAGGCCAGGGCTGTTGTGGCATGGCTGGTCCTGTGCTTGCCTAATTTTGTGGATAAACAGAGGCATGATGAGATGTTTTGGTTCATCTGTAATAGGTTTAGGGAAAAGTGGCCTTAGGAAAAACCTAACCTTGATGTGACAAACATGGCCACATTAATGACTCTTGCTTCTGCTAAAAAATAATCACTGCTGGTGGTAGTTTATGAGTTAAACCACTAGGAGCTGAGGAGATGGCTCTGTGGCACAAGTGCCTGCCTGGCAAGTGCAAGGTCATGAGTTCAAACCCTGGTCTTGCCAAAAAAGAAAAAAAAAAAAAAAATCAGCACTTTTGTCTATTCAAACATTAAAGAAAAGTGCAACTGTGCAGATATAAGAGAATTAGTTTGCTTTATTTGAAACACTTCAAAAAATTTCCTACTTGAGTTACTTTAAATGTACACTTTTCATTTACTATTTTAGTGGGAAAATTCCCTTTAACTTCTCTGATTACATTATGTGAATTTCTCTACCATAGTGCTCATAAATTAACATCATAACTGGAGAATCTGAGTATGTGAGCATGGATTTGGGGCGCTCAATTGGAGGCTGTGTAGGCTCTGGTTCTAGCCTTCGCCTGGGAACCTGCCAGGGAGGGACGGAGTAGAAAGGACACAGCTCTGATTTCTTCTCCGGCATAGGAAGGGGCCGAGCAGGAAGCCTGAGCTGCAGGGGTTGAGTCTCTCAGGTGCTCAGATGAGCTTACTTTCACTAAGTAAATGAAGACCTAGGACACATGCTCAGATTCTTTTTTTTTTTTTAAGCTTTCAAAGATTTTACCACATGGGAAGAGAGACAAACACCATTCCCTCTCAATGGTTTGGATGCAGGCTAGGATGTAATACTGCCACAAGGAGGTAGAAAGAGAACTCAAGCATTCAGAGGTGAAAGTATTTGAGCAGAGAAATCATAGGAGACTTTCTGGAAGAAGCAGCTTCTGAGCTGAGGCTAGAAAAAGCTTTCAGTCACAGAAGATCTGATGCAGAGAAAGAGAACTTAGCGGCAGTCATTGAACACGGTCTGCAGGGAGTCTTTAGCCTTAAGGCCTAGCTGAGAAATTGCAAAGTGGCTTTTGTTTGCCTGCTTCTTGGCTTTCAGTGGAACTGTAGTTGAAAAGTTGGACAGCTTTCCTAAGTTGCAGGGCCGAAGCTGCAGGTGACCTCATCTGTCTCCAATCTCTGTCCTGCTGCTCGCCCCATCTCTGCTCCTCCGAGTAGCCCAGGTTCCACCTTGGGTGATAGATGAGAAGCTCCCTCAATTTCCCTTTGGGACTTGGATTTTTCTTTTCCTCTTTAGTTGGGGGCAGGGAGCAGGGTCTTGCTTTTTATGTAGCCGAGGCTGGCCATCAACTCAAGGGGATCGTCCTGCCTCACCCTCCCAGAGGGCTGGGGTTGCAAGCCTGTGCCACGACTCCTGGCTGGATTTGGACTTTTATCGTTCCCTCCAGAATTCACTCCTCCTCACCTGAGTGCCTGAGAGGAATCGACCCCTGCAGCTTGGGCTTCCTGTTCAGCCCCTTCCTACCCCAGGGAAGAAATCAGAGCTGTGTCTGTTCTACTCCGTCCCTCCCTGGCAGGTTCCCAGGCGAAGGCTAGAACCAGAGCCTACACAGCCTCCAACTGAGCGCCCCAAATCCATGCTCACACGCTCAGATTCTTAACCCTAAAAACGGAAATTCCCTCTTAGCCAGGTGTCATAGGGCATGCCTATAATCTCAGCACTTGGGAGGCTGAGGCAGGCGGGTTCCACAACTGTCAGGTCAGTGTGCACTACATAGTGAGTTCAAGATCAGTGTAGCAGCGCCAGCAGCAGTGTCTCCTGGGATTTTGTAAGAGACACAGATTCTCAAATCTACTGACCCAGGCCGTGGGTAGGCTCAGCAATCGACGCTTCAACAGCCTTTTAGGGGACTCTGCTCTATAACAAAGGTTTTCAAAACTCCTGCCCGAAAAGATGGATCAAATGGGAAAAACTAAGTTCTGTGCTTCCAAAAGCCAGGAATAGTCTCTGCTACCCAGTGATTTAGAAACCATTTCTTTGGAAGTGTGATTTTGTTTCATTCAGGTATTTGTTTAGAACTGCTTGAACACAGAACATGTGTAACAGTTTTAGATACTAAAGTGGTAAACAAAATGGACTCAATTCTTGCCTTTTTGAGTCTCACATGTCTCAAAAGTGCTACATTCCAAGAATGGCTTGTTCAAATCTCACCATCTGGATTTGACCTTGAAGACATAACCCAACCTTCAATTTCACTTAAAAGAAATTAAAAAAACAAAACAAACAAACGAGGGCCGGTGGTATAGCTCAGTGGATTTAGCGCTTGCTTAGAGGAAGCGCAGGGACCAGGGTTCGGTTCCTGGCCCCTCGTGCTGCGCCGGCCCCACTCTAGAGCGCACTGAGCTGGTGAGACTGGGCGTGGTGGTGCGCGTCTGTCTGTAATCCCAGCGCTTGGGAGGTACAAACAGGAGGATCACTATGACTCAGTAGTGAGACCCTAAAAAAAAAAAAAAAAAAAAATTCTGTTCATAGCAGAAAGACTAAAGAGAAATTTCCTAGATCTGTGTTTTTCTAAAAACATCCAAGAGCCTGTTTATTTAAAATAAATTTAAATGCCCAGACCTGGACATGCTCTGCAATTTGCTCCCCAACCAAAGTTCTGACAGTGATAAACTATGGTATCAAAACAGGATATGCACTTCCCCTGAACACAGTGAAAAACCCATAGCCAGAGCAGGCATACAGAGATTGAAACAGGCAGAACCCAGTCAAAACTCCTTGCCTGTGGGGAGGGCTACTATCAAACCTCCGAGAATGACGAGCGCTCACAACCTACGGAGACCCTGGAATGCTGCAGCTGCTCATGGCCTGTACAAGGCAGCACTGCATGAACAGCAGCGGGGGCTTCTTCATCGTAACAATAGAAGCGGGTGCTTCTGTGCGATCCGGTGATCCCATTGCTGAGCATATTTCTAAAGGAACTGAAGCCAAAACCTGAAGAGACAACTGCATCCCCATTTTCCTAATAGAAGTATTCACAGAAATCAACCTGTACAAGTAACCGAGGCACCCACGGACAGGTGAGGGGAGCAGATGTGGACGAGCAGGCCGCAAGCTCGCACGCAGCCTTCAGATGAGGAAGTCCTGCCCCAGGTAGGATGCATACGGGAAAGAGTAGGTATGTACGCTCCACAGGGCTAAACCTTGACGGCTTTATGCTAAGTGGAAAAAAAGCAATTGCAAAAGCCGAACATTGCACAATTCCCTTCACACAGGGCATCTAAAGGAATCCGGCTCAAGAAACAGAAGCCAGAATAGTGGTGCAGGTGCTGGAGGGAGGCAGAAACAGGGAGTCACTCTAATGGGTAGTTTTCTGCAAGACACAACATAACTCTGGACACAAGATCCTAGAGATCTGTCATACCACAACATGTACATCCAATTACGATATTGCAATGTTCACTTCAAAATTCAGTGAATAGATTTATGTATTATTTTAGCTCCATAAAAGAGAGCACACCAGGACGCACTGCACCCAGGCACACACCCCAGATGAAGCAGCTTCCCCAGGTCACGCAGGCAGGTCGGCAAATCTCAAATGCTGAGTTTCCTTTAACTGAACTAAATCTCTTAAGCTTTTCCTTTTTAATGCAGGGAACTTGGAATGTTCTCTGCTGTCTTATTGTCATGGGTTCTCCTGTTGGGACATGCATAGTCTTCTTTAATAGTTCTGCAGTCATCTGTCCACTTTGAGCTAAGCAAACAAGTACCAGGATACAGGGTGGAACTAAAGGAGAGATGGAAGACCTACAGCTTTGGTCTCAGCTTGGACCATAGCAGCTTAGCAAGGCCTTGACTCAAAGGCTGGGCTCCTGCTTGGGAATGCAACTCAGTGTGAAGCTCTGGGGGTGGGGCGGGGGGGGGGTGGACTGGACAGAGAGACAGAGACAGAGAGAGACAGGGACAGAGAGACAGACAGAGAAAGAGATAGAGAGACAGAGAAAGAGACAAAGACAAAGACAACAGAGAAAGGGACAGAAACAGAGACAGAGATAATGGATGACGACTTTTCCTTCCTTCCTGGCTTCCATTGTGCTCAGGGATACAGAACAGCAGTTGAAGGCAGACTAAGTACCGACAGGCCATGCTCTGGAGACCCTGTCCCCAGCTCAGCAGAGAAAGGGCCACTGGGCCATCCTACCAGTTTCCAACTTGCTCAGAGGCTAAGGTCCAACTCAAACGCCACCACCTTCTTCTGCCCCATTTAGCTAGGGAAATGCCAGGGCCAAGGAAGCAGCCCCCACCCTGCAACGCCAACCCCTTACCCCCCCAACTGCAGCCCGGCCTTTTTCTCTCCCTGATATGAAAGGCTCTGACAGCAAGGTCTCTGCTGCAGCACAGTAGGAAAAGTGCCAGAAGATGAGACGTGCCAGAGACAGTGTCAGCCCTGACCCAGGCAGCAAGGGCTGGGCTCCTGCCAGAAACACAGGCTGTGCACGTCTCCAGAAGGCCTGCTCCCTGGGGAGGGCAGCAGCAGGACCGCACTGAAGGGCAGAGGCACCTCTCCCACAGCACTGCAGGGCACTTGGTCTCCTGGGCAGTCACATCTGACAGGCCAGGTCTGGGACAAGGGTGAGGTTAGAAGGCAAGACCCCCAAACTGAGCAAGAGAATGAGCTCTGCTATAGGAAGAAAGGCCTGTCAGCAAGTGTGTGTCCTATTACTGCAGAGTAAGTCACAAATGTAAAAAACTGTGAGTAAATGGGTAGAAAGCCAAAACCAGTCTCTAGCCATCGAAGATAAATGTTTACGAATAGTAAAATATGTTATTATTTCTGGTTTAAGGCGTTAAAAATCTCACTATCTTTATTTTGTTCCATACTATTTCAAAACAAACAGAACTGGGCCGGTGAGATAGCTCAGCAGACTAAAGCACCCGATGAGTCAAGCTTAGGGCACCACAAGGACCACAGGGATGGCAGTTGGATCCCCAGCACCACGTACTGTGCCAGCCCCACCCCCAGGGCAGGCTGAGCTGGCCATGATATACATAAAATAAATAAACAGTTTTTTTAAAAAAACAAAACAGGGCCCGGCGGGATGGCTCAGTGGTCTAAAGCGCCTGCTTGGGGAAGCTTGGGAGGCTTCAGGGACTGCGGTTCGATCCCCAGCACCACATGCTGCGCCAGCCCTGCCCTCAGGGCGGGCTGAGCCAGCCATAAAAATGAGTGAATAAACAAATAAAGGTTCTGAAACAAGAATAAAAATAATAAATTAAAAAAAAATAAAAAACAAAAATAAAAAAAACAAACAGAACTACCCAAGTATTGACAGATAGGGCCACTGGTTTTGTTGACACTTTTTAACCCCACTGCTCCTGGACAGTGGTCCTCCAGCCAACAGCCAAAGCAGTTTTTACTTGGTAAGAATCAGTACCTTAGGGGCTGGGGAGTCTGCTCCATGGCACAAGTGCCTGCCTGGCAAGTGCAACATTGTGAGTTTGAACCCCAGTCCCACAAAAAAGAATCAGTACCTTGGGTCCCACCTGCCTAGGCCAAGGAATCGGAATGTGCATTCGAACAAGCTCCCAAGAGCTGGGTGCACATCCAGGGTGAGAACTGAGGTTTGGCCCTTATGTTCTGCACAAGGCCATAAGCTTTCTAACTCGGTGTCTTCTACACGAGGGGTTCCGACTGGGCGATCTTTGGAATTACTCTCCCAGATGCAACACAGGCAAATCAAATGACTCTTTAGGAGTGAAACTCAAACGCAAATTTTTTTTTATTTTTTACTTTTTTTTGTATTTTAGGGAAGGGTCTACAGGGTGTTTAGGGTCTCACTACTAGATCAGACTATACTATATCACTAATAGTGATCTGCCTATTTACAGCCTCCCAAGTACTGGGATTATAGGCACACGCCTCCATACCCAATCTCAATTGCTGTCTCAGCATGCCCGTCCTGGGGCAGGGTCAGCACAGCAGGCCCAGGGATTGAACCCCTGGTCCCTGCGCCTGCTTGCAAATGCTTTAATTGCAAATATTTTTTAATGTTCCCCTGGGAGATTACAATTGCTGTGCTTGAAAGTTACATATTGATTTTAGAGGTTCTCAAAGGATGGTCCCAGACCAGTAAAAAGCATTACCAAAGAACTAGAAATGCACAATTCTTCTCCTGTCTCTCTCCTTATATCCATCTGTCTCTCTGTCGTGCATGTACAGAGATAGAGAATGACAATATGAATGTCTATGTCTAGTAAAAGGGAACTCAGCAAATGCTCAGGAAATCCTCAGAAGGCAGGTATTCCAGTATTTTTCTGCACAGCATATTTGCATCTGAAATATAAGTATTTACGGTTTCAAGTATCCCTAAGCTGTGCTTTCAGAGCGAGGCTCTCCTCAAGATGCACCCGCGCGGGCTGAAGTGAGGTCAGGAGACCAAGCAGTGAGAAAGGAGCTACAGTTCCAAAGTTAGTTCTGTCCCCTGTCCTGCAGGCAATTTGCAAGCAAGCACTGCCCCATCAGGCTCAGCTGACAGCAAGGCTGGCCCTCCAGGTCAGGTACTACAAGAGCCCGGATGGCACCAGACTGAACTTTCCATTCTTAACATGTGTCCTCAAGTGATTGTCACCAGAAAGGCTTAAAAAGCTACAACTTCACAGGGTCCCTTTCTCTAGCCCATTATTTCTCAGATTTTACTTCTGTGTAAGGAGTTCCTGGGAACTTACTAGAATGCATACTCTGGGGCTGGCCTGCACTAGGGAACCCGACAGTCTCCAGGTGAGCCCCAAGGCTCAAGTCTCCTAGCTGATCTGAAATCCGTGGCAGAGGCCATTCTTAAAACTCTTACACCTTTTCAGTGGAAGCTACCTCCTCTCATTCAGACACCTTGTTTTTTACTGAGAAGTACAAAAAAATTCCAGTCTGGCCTCACTTGGCACCTTGACCTGCATCTAGCACATGAGGGATATCCTGCTTCAGAGAGGAGGATGAAGGAGGAGTGTGAGGAAGACAGTCTTGAAAACGGGGGCGAGCAGCGCAGGTTCCGCCAGCGCCATCCAATGGAAAGGCAATGGGAAAGGAAGCCGGAGACGCTGTGAGCTGCGCCTGGGCAGCATGCATCCTCGCCTTCTCTGATGCTATCTATGGGCAAGAAAGCATTTGCCGCACAGGGGTGAAAAGCAGTTCCCAGTTTAGGGGAGTGCAACTACAGGAAGCTGCTTGAGGACGTGCGGAAGGCAAGACCAAGGACGGACAGCAGCAGGCCACCTGGAACTGCCGGGGTCCACCCTAAACGTAGTGGTTTCCAGCAAGCATGTGCGGTGCCTGCAGAGAGGTCGCTGCCTTTATTAGCTACCCAAGAGCAGCCAGGGCTGCCCAGACCAGCTGCTGCTGAGCCTCCACTGACTTCTCTGGCTACAGGGCTGGATGAAAGGCCTAACAATGTAAGCTTCCACGGCAGGAAAGAAAGATCATCCTCTTACCTGAGAGCCTTCTTTTAAAGCCTTCCAAGCCTCTATGAGTCAGCAGAGCTTGGGGATAGTGGAGTGGCATTACTAGGTAGCCAAGTGGCTGGGAACCAGCCATGGTTTCATCTCCATTTGAACTGGAACCACCGCTGGAGTTCTGGGAAAGTTTCTCTCCCAAATCCCAGGCCAGAGGATGCAAAGCTCCCTTGGGTGGAGGTTGCCTAATAAAGCACGGGCACACGCAATGCTGTGCATGGGTCAGTGAGACACAGGCCTGCTCCCAGGGCGTCCCTGAACGCAGCAGTGACTGGTCCCAAATTCCCGCCAGCCAGTGCTGGAGACGCCAACACACACGAGCCTCGATTTTCCTCTGATGCAGCTCTTGGGGAGGCTGGTTCCTCCTCCACCCCTTTCAAACTATGTTTTCTGATCTCCCCCATCCATATGGGTGATATTACTGAACAAGAGAAAGCATAAGAGAAAAAGTAAAATTTAAACATCAGTGGTAATTTCCCTGCTATCAACATTTGGTATTAGGAGGGAATCTCAGTGGTAGAACACTTGCCCAGCTGGTGAGAGGCTCTGGGTTCCACTTCCAGTAATACACATACACACACACACACACACACACACACACACAGATATGTAGTTTCTCTGTGCTTATGTTTATTTTTAAATATGTTCCTTATAACTTTTAATGTGCTATTATAGCCGTCTTTCTTTGTCGTTTTGAGACAGGGTCTCGCTATGCAGTTCAGGCTGACCTTGGGCTCACTTTTGTAGCCCAGGCTGGTCTCGAATTCACACCAATCCTCCTGCCTCAGCCTCCCAAATGCTGAGATTATAGGCATGCGCCACCACATCTAGCTATAGCTGTCTTTCGACACAGCATTTTCTTTTTAGTGGATGCATACTATTCCCTTTGATATTTGTTCCTTACTTTATTTGACCTTCCTTCATTATAGAATAGATTCTTATCAATTTTTCATATTTTAATATCTTGATGAATATACTTTTTCAGACAGTTTGTGTGCTTTTCCAGTAATTTATGATGGGTAAATTTGAAGAAGTGGGTTTGTAAGATAAAGAGATGGTATCTAGAAATACCATACAACATGGACAGTGGCTGGTTGTCCTCTGGCGAGGAAGCAGCAGCTTATAGCCTCATCAAAACCTCATGTGTGGGACAAGGAAACTGGCTACCAATCCCAAGATAATTGCTTTGAATGCCACAAATGCATCTTTTCTTTTTTTTTTTTTTTTTTTTTGGTGGAACCTGGGTTCAAACTCAGGACCTTGCACTTGCTAGACAAGCACTTTTGCCCCTTAGCCATCTCAGTGAGCCAGCCCCCACAAATGTATCCTTTAAAAAAAAAAAAAAGTATCTAAGATCTCTCTGCATAGTTTCCATTAAGTGTCATAATAACTTCAGATGTTAAATGTAGAATTCTATGTTTACTTTTCATCCTTAGCTCAGAGCAATTTATATTTTACAGAAGTCAATCCTTGTATACAATATGAATATTACCTCTGAGGGAAAATTTATAGATACAGGGATGCCTCAGCTGTTGAATTCAATTTGTTCAAAATTTCTATTTAACACTAAAAAGTTCTAGCGTTAAATCTTTTCTTTCCCATAAGAAATAACAGAAAACCAAATAATTAGATCTAGGGCACAAAAGTTAGTTATGAATTCATTCCTCCAGGACAAATTTCACCATGAGTTCTCTTTTATTTTATCACAGTTCTCAGTTCTTCTCTTAGCTTTACTACTGGTATCGCTAACTTGCTTTGGAGCCACTGTTACGATAATTTGTGTAAATAAAGCAGCACACCTATGAATGTTTTAATGCAGGAACCCAGGAGTTATGTGTTGACTGGGAACAGCACACTTCAATGGCAGTGTGGCCCCTTCATTTCCTGAGTGAGTCCCAGAGTGAGGGTGACTCACTTTCCACCTGTAAAAACTTTTAAGTCAAATTTTCAGTTAACTGTGGAACAATATTATGAACACTGAACAGACTCTTTTTTTTTTTTTGAACTTTGCTATCTGAGTGGTGGACAGTTTCTATATTCCCACCCCTTTTTATTAGTTTTAATTCTTTCATCCACAAGTTTTAAGAATTAGAAATCCTTGACTTAGAATGCATCACTACCACTGCACTAAAGGGCTTGATGGGTAGCCACTGGAACAGACGAAAATAAACTCTGGATTTCTATCCAAAAACCAAAAGGTAGCACCAAAAGAGCACACTCAAGAACACTGTTGGACTCAGGCACCTTGTGGGACAAGAGCCCTTTCTCCCCGGTAGCAGCAGAGGTAACTAATGCATGACACTAACGTTCCCAATGGGTGGATGGCTTAAAGCAAATGCCCATCAAGCGAAGAAGCAAGTCCTGGCTGTTGCTGCCACCACAAGGTCAGAGTTCAGCATCATGGAGGCAGGAATTAAAAGTCAAATACCAGTTATGTGAAAAGAAAAATTTCTACAACATTTGAAGTCATGAAATAGCACTCCTTTTTAAAGACAATCAGGGCTGGGGAGACAGCTTAGAGTCAAGTTATTGTATCTGCCAAGCACAAGGTCCTGGGTTTGATCCCCCTACCAAAACAAAGAAACAAAAAACTTTTTATTAAAAAAAAAAAAAAAAAGACAGGTTGGGTTGGGGCGATGGCTTGGTGGTGTAAGCACCTGCCTGGTAAATGCAAAGTCCCAAGTTCGACCCCTGGTGCCACATGCCATGCTGGCCCCAGAAAGGCATGGTAGCGCACACATGTAATCCCAGGGCTGGGAAGCCTGAGACAGGAGGATCACTATGAATCTCAACTGCGGAGCAAGACCCCGTGCCAAATAAATCAGCAAATAAAAATTTTAAGAAAGAGGGATCAATTAACATTGAGAAAGAGATAGACTGTACATAAACTTATTTTAGAGATGGCTTTACTGAATGAAATAAAACTACTTTTTTTGTTACCCCCAGTACTGAGGATTGGACTTGGGCCTCCCACATGCTAGGCCAAAGCCCTATTACTGAGCCACATCCCCAACCTTACATTCAGGTAAACATGCATTACTCAGTGCTACAGGATCATAAACTTATTTCCACACTTCCACAATCAAAGGAGCTCTGAGAACCATCCACATCCAAATTATCACTTTTGCAGATGATGACATTGCAAAATGACAGAGGTTCGAGAGCCAGAATACAGTCACACAAACTGGTGAGCAATGCTGTCACTTTACGAAGAAGTGTAAGGAGAGGGTGACACATGACTGCCTGTTTCTCCAAAGGTAAAAGAACACAGGAGAAAACCCAGTCCACCCGCTTCCCGTTACTTCCTTAGTCACCAGCCCCTCTGCTCCATCCGCGTCTTCTTAGCCTTTAACAGACTTACGGGGAGGTGCCAGTTACTGGAATTCCAACTCCCATTCTTTTCACAAGCCCAGTGTACTGGGCCTCTGTCAGGGATGCTTGAAGAGTTTTGAGAGACTGGAGGAGCTGTTTAAGCTCCAATTGTCAAGATAGTCCTCATGTTGGCCTCTAAGCAGAATACAGCTACTTCTGACAGCCAGGGTCCTGTCTGTGCCACTCGACCTCACCTGCGTTACAACAGTGACATCCCCAGTTGGAGCCAGTGGAAGTACTCGTTTCCTGACAACCTGATTCTTCAGCTGTGTGGCATGGAATTAGTGTCCCCTAGATGTCTGGCAGCTAGAATCTTAGACCCCCATTCCAGACTACTGGGTGAGAATCTGCATTTCGGTAGGAGCACCAGACTGTTAGGTAAGAAGCATTGCTTTAACAGACTTTTTTTGGTACTGGGAATCGAACTCAGGACCTTATGCTTGCCAGGAGGCGCTTAAAAGCCACTGAGCTGTCTCCCTAGCCAACAGACATCTTTACATTATACCACTTTTCCCTTGCTGAACAGTAAAATGAGCATAGCACTAAACATGCCACATTTCATTGATTTCTTTCTTTTTTTTTTTTTTTTTTTTTTTGGCTTTTTGAGACAGGGTCTCGCTATGCAGCTCAGGCTGGTCCTGAGCTCACTTTTGTAGCCCAGGCTGGTCTCGAACTCTCACCGATCCTCCTGCCTCAGCCTCCCGAGTGCTGGGATTACAGGCGTGCGCCACCACGCCCGGCTGATTTCTTTCTTTATTCACATTTCTTTAGGGCACATAAACAAAGAGACCAACCTTAAACTCCAATACAGCTGTCAACAGGGAAAGACAGAGCTATGCATTTGATTTTAACCAAGTACAACTTGCCTTGAACTTTCTTCAAACTGCCTGCAATTTAAAGGCTGAAGGTACATATAATAAAATAGTAAAGTATCCCTTTGGCCTTTATATAAATTTCACACTAATGCTAACAGCCGGAGATAATTTCATTCCTGAACGCTGAGTATTGCAAACAGTCACACCAAGTGGTATCTTCTCCCTAGGGTTGTAGACCTTTCAGTCTTTGCTTCTCATTCGGGGGGGAGTGGGGCGCAGGCAGCGGACATACTGTGATGTAGGGCTGTACCCCCAACTACACTTCCCTCCCTCCCTTTGGCTCACATTAAGGAGTTAAACAGCTGGAGAGGGGGTGACAGATCCTCCTGGTTGGCTGTCACAGGTGAAGGACGTCCAGGAGGGAGCAATGCAGTCTTAACGCACATGCTCACGGTGAATGCAAACCCCGTCAGGCTCTCAGACTGAATGCCGGCCTTCGAGCTGCAATAAGGCACGCTATAGCAAAAGGTGCTCCAGGTGTCAAAGCTACTGTTCTCTGCCAGGAACAAATGCATGCTTTAGTCTTAGCAGCTCCTTAGGAAGCCTGCTGTGATGTGTAGCTATAATTGGACACTACTGACTTAAACCTGTAAGTTGCACTCAGGGATAGTATTAGACCAGATACACACTCTGTAAATCAATTTAATGGGTCTTTTATAATTCCACTAACTTGCTGGCTCCTCCTTTAATTCTCTTCTAGGTGTTGAGCCCAGATGACCAGATCACTTAAGGTCCACTCTGGGATGCCTTTTAGACAACTGCAATATAAAACAGAAGCAGTGCTGGATAACAGGGGTAAACTAGGACTACCCCGAGCAAACTGCAAATGTAATTTCCCTGCCTTCCAAGAACTAAGAAATAGAGAGGAAGAAGAAGGAAATTTGGTGACTCCTGTAAGGGTACTCTAGAAACCAATATGGGGCAAGCAGCTTACATGCAGCTCAGGGCCCTGAGACGCGAAACTCTTATTCAGTGGTTCTCAACCTTTCTGATGCCGTGACCCCGCAACACAGTTCCTCATGTTGTGGTGACCCCAGACCAAAAAATAATTTTGGTGGTTACTCCAAAACTGTAATTTTGCTACAGTTATGATTCGGGATGGCTTTAGGCGACCCCTTTATTTTGGTCGTTCAACTCCTGCCGGGGTAGCGACCCACAGGTTGAGAACCGCTGTTCTTATTAGTGAGACAGAGCAAAACCATACTGTTTTTGGCAATAATGTATGACTTCAATAATCTACAGCTCCCAGGGTCACCACCACCTCATATAAATGCCAACAGATGACTCTAAAATAAGAGGTTCTCACTGGCACTCAAATGGCCTCCAGGGCAAGAGTGGTGCTGCCTTCGCTGTAGACCAGGCTCATAGGTTACCTACATGGTTTGGTGTTAATAGTTCTCACAGCTTCTATTTTAAATTACACACAACAACATACACATCTTTAGCTTTAAAACTGTACAGTGTTTTCATAGGCATTGTTTTAAACCTTAAGACAGCTTTGGGAGATTGTTTCTTCATTCCCCTTGGAACTGATAAGAAACCAGAAGCCCAGAGAAGCAGGAGCTGCTTGGCGTGTGAGATGCTCAGCATTCCGTATACTCGAGACCCCACTGCATGGCTCTTCCCACTGCAAGACTCTTTCCACTGGGTGTGACGCTTTCCCGGAACAGTGGTTACATCACCTCGGTTTCCTCAAAGCCCAGTACTCACAGCCTAGGGCAGCTGGGGCTCCAAAGCATCTTGACTCCCTTTATTTCAAACAGTCTCATTAAGTAACTCACGACAGTGCTGAGCTCACTGTATGGCCCAGGTTGGCCTCAAACTAATGATCCTTCAGAGTCAGCCTTCTAGGATTGATTGCGGGCACGTACTGCCAGGCCCAGCAACCTGAGGATCTGCAATCAATCCCATTAAAAACTGAATTTTAAAAAAAATTTATTTTAAAGAGCAAAAATAGCAGAAACAAAAATAAAAAAACAGTAACAAAAGAATTGAATTTTGAATGAGTGGATATATTCCATAAGAAAAGGAGCTGGCACATTTATGTTTCCAGGTCCATGTTCATACTTTACTTTTTTTGATACAGGGTCTCACTGCTCAGTTCAGACTCATAGGGATCCTCTTGTCTGTGTCCCAGCACTGGGATTACAGGGGTGCACCACCACACCCAGTTCCATGGCCAGTATGACACACATGGGGTTCCAGGCCGAACACAATAGGCAATATTGGGGGTTCAGTTTGGCTGTGTTTGCCGAGCAGGCACTGATGCTGCTGAGATATCGCCCCAGTCCTATGTTCTTACTTTATGATCCAGGGAATAATAGCTTTCTGAAAAAATACTGAGATGATAGCATTAAAGAAAAATAAAAAACAAGAAAGTTGCTACTATGCATTACTATTATTTAATAGACTTTAAAAGAAAAGAATATCTAGAAAGCTGATCTTTAATTGTAATATTAGCAGTATGTCAGACTCATACAAAAGCAGAAGATCATAACAACTTGGATCAAACAGATCCTTTAATTTTCTCTGCAGTTTCTCTAAGAAAAACTTGCCCCAAACTACCCACAGAAAGGACTGCGGATAAGAGCTGACACATTACATCTCCGCTATATAAAAGTGGTAGCCAGAAGATGAGCTAGGGTTGTTCTGTACTTCAGTGCTTGCTGGCCTGAGTCACAAGGAGCAAACAGCTTGCAGCAGTTCACAGGAGAGCAGGGAGACAGTGCTTCTGACTGCAGAGTGCCCCTTGCCTGGTACTGCGCAGGCTAACAGCTACACGGAACTTCTCCTCGCCTCCACCACCTTAAGGCAAGCTGGAACAAAGTTTTACAAACTCTAGAATAAACGTACAACTGTAAAATTAAATAATATGGGTGCTACCAAGCTGTCCTTTGTTTAGCAGCTTCCATGAGGTTGGGACCTGCCCGAGGCTAAGCGGCAATAATGCACTGTTAATGCTTCATAGAAACGTAAAGAACAAAATTAAAAGTGACAGAGCAGAAAGGGCTAAAGTCTTCTTAAAGTTAAAGTCTGGCTTATTGTGTACCTCTCACATTTCCTAAATATAATTTATATCTGTTGTTTATTTCTCCCATCAAGAAACACTATTAAGACAGCACTCTGCAACAGTGTCAAATCTTACCTGGAACTTAGCTGTCATGCCACAACATTTGGGATACTAATGAGCAAATAAAATAATAATAATAAATAAATGAATAAATAAATAAAAATAATAATAATAAATATAACATCTACGAATTTAGCTTCCACAGAAAGTCTGCAAGGTCAATTCACATACAGTCTTAATGCTGGTTTTGCTTACAAAAAGGTTTGTAACATATTTAACATAAAACCAGAAAGTAGGAGGGAAAAGATAAATTCACACAGTCATAGCATGCACCCAAAGAATCCTCCAGACCATCGACGACACTGACACTCACCCTTGCGGTCACTCCAGCACTGGCTCTACCCAGGGGATGACAGCCAAGCAAAGGCACAAAAATAAAACTCTCAAGATACTAAAAGGAGACACTAACTTCCTGCCATCTCTAGTAGCAACCAAGCAGTGAACATTAAAAAAAAAAAAAAGGGACAGGCACCTATTTACTGTAAGAGAGAGAAATTCATTTGCCTCTAGAAATTCATAAACATTTCTAGGGCCACAAAAGTTGTTATCTGTCTTTGTCTCACACAAAGATGGTGAATTCTATCCACTGGCAATCAGGAAAATGCAAACTCTCTCTCTGTGCAGGGGGCTTAGTGTCTCTGACAATCAAGAATTCTCGGTGGGAAAATTACAAAAGTAAGCTTATGTGCTGCCAAGATTAGGGAAGCAAAAGATTTGTGAAAAATCAGGTCTGTCAACGAACCTCCATCCATCTCCTTGCAATTTGATTTCATTATGTGCAAACCAATTTAGAAACGCGGCCATGAGAATGCCTGTTTTTAAGATTAGAGAAGATAGGAAGTGGCTCTTTCTTGAGTGACCTTCAGATAGACTTTCTTCCTACTATATCTTTGTAAAACACAAATAGAATCACTTAAACTGTGAAGTTTTCTGTGGACCTGTTTATTCCAGGGCTTTTATGATACTATGTTTCAGAGAGGTAAAAATCCAGTATCCGCTGCATCAGAAGTAAGTGGCCTCGGAGGATCGGTGTGAGTTCGAGACGAGCCTGGGCTACAAAAGTGAGCTCAAGGCCAGCCTGAACTGCATACTGAGACCCTGTCTCAAAAAGACAAAAAAAAAAAAAAAAAAAAAAAAGAAGTAAGTGGCCTCAGACCCCTGAGAAACACATGCTAACAGCTCAGCTCAGCCTCCTAGACCAGCTATGGCAAACCTTCTGGAACTTTCTTTCAGTGACAACAAACAGCCCGCTGTGGCATGAGTGCCACAGGTTTGCCACCACGTCCTAGATGGTAGGCATAAAACAGTCAACCCAGAGACCTAAAGCTGATGCTGGCTGTCTAGGGCCAGCGGGTGGTGGGGAAGCTAGAAGACAAGGGCTTATGACCATCTTCCTCGACAGACAAACTTAGCGAACCTCAGGTCAGGTCTGAAGGCTGCCTCTGCTCCCAGTTCCTGTATAGCCTAACTAGCATCTCAAGAAATGGAGTGTAATGAATGGGGCCCAGGGACTGCTGTGGTCTGTTGCTGAAAATCCTGGAAAGCTGGGACTCCAGGTGATAGAGAGCAGCTTCCTTCACCTGTGGGCTCTCTGGTTGTTGCTGTCTCCCTTGCTTGGAATACTAATGGGTGATACCTGTGTGATGCGGATGATAGGAAAGGAATGGCAGTTAATAGAGATTGTGGTCACATTCGTGACTAAGCATATGGTCCTCCTTTACTGAGATGATTGTGCATGAGATCACGCTCACTACCTGAAATAAAGCTAATTTGCTTCAGGGGTTCTTGGCTCACTGAGGGACAAATCCCAGTGACTCCTGTGAGCTACCTTCACCAGGTCTTCTCATCATTTCTTTCGGCACTGACTTATAACATACAACAACGTGCCTTACATTATTTGGAGTCAGTCCTGAGCTCCGCAAGAGTTCCATTTGTGTATCATTGAAGGTGAAGGAGATGAACTTCCCACCATTTTGTAAAACAGGCCCATCTCATGGAGAGGGTTTACAGGGTACTAAGAAATGGCGCATTACCGATGTGGGTATTCTGCTTTACTTCCAGGGCCAAAGCACACACATGATGAGGAGGATTCTGACACAGGGAACAGGAGCTAGGTGAAAGATTTTCACCTGCTTATCTGACAGAGACAGAGTGCACACAGAGGAGCACGCCCAGGCCACCTCCCCACACGATGCACACACGTAACTGCATTCATCTTCACTTCCACCAGGATGCGTTTCCCTCCACCATGGGGGTCTTCTCAAGAGCAAGCTACATTTTTCAAGCTTGAAGTGTCAATGATGGTAGATGAAAAATCGGTAAGGACTACCAACATGGCTCTTGGCAATGTCTTTTAACAACTGACATTAACATCTAGCACTACTTTTTAAAAATTTCATCATAACACAGGCAGACATTTAAAAATGCTGCTGTGTACTCAGAAAAGGTTTTCACTCTGAACAGCTGTCTCTGCCTAAACAGGATGAGGTTTAATAGCTGAGAATCTTCAATTTCATGAAGCAAAGGATCAGAGACAAGGGCTAGTGTTCCCAGCTCAGATATGGAGTTATCCCCAAGAAGCTGTGCCTGGTGCAGTATGGGAGACTGGTGTGAACGTCCGTGCCCTGCCCTTGAGATTCACATGCTAAATCTTAACTTCCAAGGCAACAGTGTTAAGAGTAAATCTGAGCCTCTGTTCCCACAGTGGGATATGAAACAAGAGAACTACAAGTTTGGGCTTGACCTAAGCAATTTAGTGACTTAGCAAAACCCGGTCTACATAAAGGTGGAAGGGGCCTGAGAATATAGCCCACTGCAAAAAACTAGATTCAACACCAGTACTATTTAAAAAAAAAAAAAAAAAAAAAAAAAGATCTGTGAGAGGCAATCAAATTGTAAGGGGTCTGCCTTCAGGAATGGGACCATACCCTTGTAGAATGGCTTCAGATAGCAGGTCAGGCTGACCTTTGTCTTTCTACCTGTGAAGACAGAAAAGGCACCGTCCACTGGAAAGGCCTCCACAGGCAATAAATTTATCAGTGCCTTTATCTTAGCCTTTCTTCCCAGCCTCTAGAACTATGAGAAAAACACATTTATATTATCTATCAATACTTGGTCACTGGGGTTTTTGTTATAGCAGCCCAAACTAAGCAACTAGTTTAGAGTCTAAGACACATACAGAGGGCAGAAGGTATAGTACTGTTTGAGAAAACAGCCAAGACCAAAGCTATATGTGGAAAAAAGCAGGCTCTTGATATACTGATTATTACCACAGATAAGGAAAAGAAAATTAAAGGGAAGGTTTATGTTTAAGTGAAATAGGGTAGAATATAATCCTGTCTAATGTAAGATGACAAGTTTGAAGAGACCTATGAGTGAAGCAGTGTTTATCAGCCGATTTGTGGAGGAGAACATATTTTAAGATTTCAGGCCCAGGGGCCAGGGGTTCGATCCCCAGCCCGGCCCCCAGGGCAAACTGAGACAGAATTGAGAGTGGCATGGTGCGAGTGCCTATAATCCCAGCTCTTGGGAGGCTGTTAACAGGTGGATCACTATGAGTTTCATCTCACAGTGAGACCTTGAACATCCTGTAGACCCTTCCCTAAAATATGCAAGAAAAAAAAGATTTCATATGATGTTCCTAGGAATGTAAGCTTTACATCAAAAGGATGTGTTTTTGTACTACACATTTTTCACAAAGCTTCTAAATCATTCATTTTAAGTGAATGTATTGAAATACAAAAATCAATGCATTCAAATCCAAGTAAGAAGATTTAGGTTAAAAGGAGAAAATGGTTAGTAAGCTATGAACAAGGCTGGTGTCCCTTTACCTCCCTGCTCCTGAAATGACATGAAGAAACTGAACGGCAGAGAGAAGAGTCACTATGTGCAGGGGTTCAGAAACGGCGATCCCACTGTGTGGAGTGACTGCAGGATGAGAGAAACTGATGCACGATGATTATGCAGAATAAACCGTTTCTTCAGCAGAAATCAAAATTACCAAGTTTATGGAAGACGAAGAGCCACTCTAGCTCCGAAGAATGAGTAACTCGAGGCTTGCCCAGAATCTGGTAGCACAGAACCAATACAATCTTTGCCAAACATCCTGCCTGTGATGGGACATTCGGAGACACTTGACAGAGTATCCCTGACCCAGGCTGGGTCGTGGTGGCGCATGCCTATAGTCCCAGCACTTGGGAGGCTGAAGCAGGAGGATCAGTGCAAGTTCAAGACCAGCCTGGGCTACAAAAAGTGAGCTCAAGGCCAGTCTCAAAAAGACCAAAAAAAGCCGGACGTGGTGGCTCACGCCTGTAATCCCAGCACTCGGGAGGCTGAGGCAGGAGGATTGGTGCGAGTTCGAGACCAGCCTGGGCTACAAAAATGAGCTCAGGACCAGCCTCAACTGCATAGCGAGACCCTGTCTCAAAAAGACAAAAAAAAAAAAAAAAAAAAAAAAAAATCCCCCCACCAACCCAGTCAAGGGAGACCAGTCACAGAATTCCATCACAAAAGTCAAGAGCATGACCCTGTAAACAAAGCATCAGAGAAAGCATCAGAAGAGGAAGAAGCAGGAAGCAGCTAGCGCAGTTCAAGTGAGACCTTGCCAGCTAGAGCAGCCTTTGCTGGTTCCCCAGGGCAGCAATGCAGGGGGCTGGGAACCCAGGTCCGGGAACTCCTTGCCTGTTCCCTTCTAGCTGACTCCTGTTTGAAGTTAGCCTTTGGCACAAAGGGTGAGTCCAGGGGAAAGAAGACAAAAGAAGGGGAAAGGATGTGTTTAGAATGTGTTTAGATATATATGCAGGAGAATTTGGGTAATCGTACTGCCGATCTCTGCTGGCTTTTTGAGAGGGGTAGTTAATGCTTGGCTTTTTTTTTTTTTCTTTTTCTTATTTATTTTCTTTTTAATTTCTTATAGGGGCCGGCCTGATAGCTCAGTGGTCTAAAGCACCTGCTTAGGCAAGCTTAGGCAACGGTAGGGACCGTGGTTCAATCCCCGGCACCACATGTTGCAACATCCCTACCCCCCCCCCCCCCCGCCGGGGAGGATGAGCCAGCCATAACAGAAAGAAAGAAAGAAAGAAAGAAGGATTTTTTTGAAAGAATGAAATGTTAAAAAAAATTTCTTATAACTTTTTGTTGTTAGCCGGGCGTGGTGGCAAACGCCTGTAATCCCAGCACTGGGAGGCTGAGGCAGGAGGATCAGTGAGAGTTCGAGACCAGCCTGGGCTACCAAAGTGAGCTCAAGGCCAGCCTGAACTGCACAGTGAGACCCTGTCTCAAAAAAGACCAAAAAAAAAAAAAAAAACCTTTTTGTTGTTGTTTTGGTTTTCATCCAGTTTTTGCAGGCTTATATCTGGTAACCTAAACAATTAATGTGAAGAAAACATCATGTCATACAGCAACCATTGTTGAATTCCTACTGCTTTGTTTAGTGAGAAAAAATTTTTTTAAATTTATGTATTTGGTACAGGGTCTTGCTATGCAGCTCAGACTCATGATCCTCCAGTTGTTTGACCTCCCTAGTGCTGGGATAACAGGTGTGTACTACCATGCCCAGTTTCAGTGGCTGGCTTGGGACAGGGCGGTACCAGGGACCAAACTCAGGTCCTTGCACTTGCTAGGCAGGAGCTTTGACCCCTGGGCTTTCTCCCCAACCTGTTCAGTGCAATTTTTTATCATTTCTAATGCTTTTTTCTAAAAAAAAAAAAATTGTGTTCTTTAAAAAATAAAAAAAATAACCTTCCTTAAAAAAAAAATGTTGAGTCCATCTGCATAGCACCATGTTGGACTAGCCACAGCATTCTATACAGTGATAGATAGGAGTACCTTTCTTACTTACTGGCCTGATTGAAAAAAAATTAACTAGAAGAAGATTCTATGACATGCCCTGAATGTAAAGGTTTTTTGTTTGTTTTGTTTTGTTTCTTGAGGCAGAGTTTTGTGATGCAGTTCAGGCTAGTTTTAAGTTCACTTTCGAGCGCAACCTGGTTTTGACCTCCTAATGATCCTCTGGCCTCAGCCTCCCAAGTTCTGAGATAACAGGCATGTGCCCCTGAGCCTGGCTTGTACTAAGATGTTTACAAAGCTGAGGCAAGCATCAACATTTATGGAGTAGGTGGAGAAAAAACCGTGAGAATGCAACATCTGAACTTGCTACTAGCCATGCAGAATGCCCAAGTAAATTCACTTCTCTCCTAGTGGCTGCTTAGAGCTGCGGAACTCCCAATAGTTGCTATAAAAGCTAGAACTGTGGAAAGACGGTGACTGGATGTGACAATTGGCATGTGCCATCCCAAAGAGCTAATCTGGGGCCATGCAAGCATAGGACATGGCAGAATGCAGTGGCAGTATTAACCCAGGTCTGGTGACATCACTGGCACTGCCACTTAATCAACTGACACCCAAACTTGCTTTCTGGACTTCTGTCATAAAAAGTATTAACATTTCTCATGCTTTAGGGAATTTCCCATCTGCCCCAACCTAAAGAATTCCTTTTTAAATCTATGATATATTGTGGCTATTACATGAATAACTCTTAAGTACTTACAATTAGAGAAAGTTTCTGAAAAGCACTTATCTAAAACAATTCTTAATAAATTAACATTAAATATTTAACCTGAAAAAGGAAAAAAAAAAAAAAAAAAAAAAAAACACCTTGCCCTCCTGGGTTATTTCTTGGTCCAAGAGGACAGTGGCTCCACGTGTGTGGTCACCAGACAAACAGCATTAACAGCACTACCATGACCATAGATTCCCAGGCCTCGCCCAGCTCTGGTGAGTCAGAAACCCTTGCGGGAGGACCCAGCAATCTGTGTTTGCACAAACACTTAGGGCCGGTGAAGCCTGCTGTAGCCTAAGAACCTCTGCCACAAGAAACTCACGTATGACAGACACCAGATAGCAGTCGTCATTAGTCATCCACATTAATGATGCCTGCAACAAAAGGGGCCACCTAGGACCTCCCTGCCCTCCAGTTCTTAAGCCAAGTATTGTCAGAGATGATGAAAGGCCAGAGAAAATAACGAACATTCAACAAATGCTCATCCCAAAGCTTTCGCATCATTACTGCGAACAGATAACAGGACTTTTTGGTTGTATCTAAAGGAAACAGAAGACTTGGGAGCAGCAAAATGGAAAAATAATGGAATTGAGAAAAGGGCCAACTTTTCCAGAGAATTTGGAAGCTTTCTTGATACAGCTGGAGTGACAGGATTGTCAGAGAAGTAGAACACAGACAAAAGTAGAGTACAGACAAAAGCAGGGGTGTGGTGCAGTGACACAACAAGAAGAAACATAACATTAGATGACCTGCTGTTTCCTGAAAGGGACACAGGTCTGGACAAAGCACCCGACCGAGGGCAGCAGGCTCTACAGCTGCTGGTGAAAGGCTCAAGGAGGAGGCTGGCCTCCAGGACCTGAAGAATGCTGTCTAAAGGTACTCAGAATAGCATGGCCAGTGAGCATGAGGTTGACAAGTCCTGTTCAGGATCCCGGCAGTAACCGCCCTGAGGTGGGAACTGGGTGAGTCTCCACGATATCTCTCACACTGCTATGGATAGAAGAAAAATGAGATGCTTACAATCAGGGAAAAATGGAGAAATTTCTAAAAACCTAGAGCCTGCAGTCCTGTGCAGAAGCTAAATTCATGATATTTTAGAAGGGATAATAAGCAATGGAAGTGGATGGATTATGAAAGAATGTGAATTGAGAATGCCACATCTACTCTTATTCCATTAGGATGGAATTCTTAATATTGCAATAATACAAAGGGATCACTATTATCCTATTTTATAAACTAGCCTGGACTCAGAGGGTCTTTCTTTGGTATCAGGAATCTGGACCCTGTGCTTGCCAGGCAGGCACTGTGCTGCAGAGCTCCAACCCCAGCCCACAGTCTTACTGTGAACAGGATGTAAGGGCATTTCCTTCTGCAGGTTATACCAGTCTTAATATTTTGGATAGAATCTTGACACAAATACGGCCAGCGTTCTCTGAAAAATGCACAGGCAAAGACAGCAAGAACACTGACATGTCCTGAAGGGCCTCACAACACACTAGAATCCTGGGGACTTTAGCAGGTGTCAAGGACAGAATAAGGAGCAGGCAAGGAAACACCCATGGGGCAGACACCACTGGAGTTAGGATTTAGGAGGTGCCTGGGGTCTGCAGGGGCAGAGAGCAGGTTTAGTGACAGGTAGGCACCAGGTACCATAGGCCATTCCGAAGAGGCCACAACGGCTGGTCACCATAGTAACCTCCTTCCCCTCCTCAGTGCTGGAAAGGATAACTAACTCAGTTCTGGTCAAGGAGGTATAAGGAGATGTTTCCTAATTTGGGAAATACCTCTGGGGAAGGTTTCCCAGATGCCCACCCTCATGTGACACCTGTTACCTTTCCTGCCTCTACACAGAACCCAAGCAGCACAAGCAGGGTGGCAGAGTAGAGAGCCGGTCAGTTCCTGGTGCAAAGTTCAACCTCAGGGCTGCTCTCTGCACACCACTTAGGGCAAGGATTAACTGTCTTTATCATGTAAGGCAATTTGAGCTCTGTGTTCTTGTAGTTTTATTTGTATTTAAAACACGTTCAAACAGTAAGACTAGAAAATGAGTCTGAATTTTTGAGCACTAAAAGACTAGATTCAGGGGTTATTAGAGAAATAGACATTGAGCTGGGTGTGGTGGTGCACGCCTACATCCCAGTGCTTAGGAGGCTGAGGCAGGAGGATGGGTGCCTAGTTT
>PVJA010010002.1:0-58656 GCA_004027025.1 Myocastor coypus
CTCTTCCTTTAGCAAATAGGCTGCATGATTTTGGTCCATGTACACTTGTTAAAAATTGTTTTCTGGAGCATCATAGTAAAGAATGTGCATTCTACTATTATGGGGTGAATATTTTAGACTGTCAATTAGAATAGCATGACTACTGGTTAAATTCCTGTGTATTCTGGCATATTTCATACTATATCTTCTACTATGGGAGAATGTTATAGTTACCAATTATAATTATGGATTTTTCCATTTAAAATTACTTTGTGAGAAGCCGGGCATGGTGGCGCACACCTGTAATCCCAGCACTCGGGATGCTGAGGCAGGAGGATCGATGTGAGTTGAGACCAGCCTGGGCTACAAAAGTGAGCTCAAGACCAGCCTGAACTGCATAGCGAGACCCTGTCTCAAAAAGACCAAATAAATAAATAAATAAATAAATATAAAATTAGTTTGTGAAACTTGAAATATAATTTAGAAGCCTTGTAATATAGATTCTCTTACTCTTCTCTCTGTATTACATATATTTACACTCACAATCATATTAAATGATGTTATAGGCTTTTCCTTTAACAGTCATACACAATTAAGGAAACCATAGGCAACTGATCAGAAAGTCTGAGAGATGAGGGATTTTGATAAATGAAAGCACAAACTGCATGAAAGAAGTGGAAAATGTCTCACAAAATTAAATGAAAATGTCTTGGGCAGCAGCAGGAATAACTTTCAGATGGCATAATTATTTGAAGCAAATTGACTTTGTTAACAAGGCAACAGGAATAGATAAAAATTTGCTAGTCATTTCAAAATTTGCATAGATGAATGCAAATTGCTTTTTCTTATTTAAACATCAGAGACAATTCCAATGTCATTTTAGTACACATGGTTATTTTTCTATGCATTTGAATTTTCCATAGTTAGATTTTATGATGAGTTATATAGGCAAGGCTGAATTGTTTTTAAGGGTTTAAGCAAGATCAATAATTTCATAGTTCATTGGTCAAGTGTGAAGTGTTTGCTTAGCCTTAGGTTCAGTCTCTAGCTCCTACCAAACAAGGGAATGTTTTAGTTGTTGTTGTTAATCTCATTTCTGACTAGTAGATCCACTCCACTCTCACAGTCATCTACAGGGCTGATGAAATCCTTGTTTGGATACTGGTTTTCCTTAACATTGATGCAAGCTATGACTCCCCTGGCCCTTTTCTACCATGCTATATTTCTCTTATTGTTCTGTTGTGCTTAGTTTTTGGGAAAGCAGTGGGTCAAGGGCTTAAAGGGAAATGCTTATTGGTTGGCAAAAGAGCAGCGAAGGCTAAACATGGACCTCTTTAAAACTTGATGCTCAATGTAATAACTTCATGAAAATCAGATTTTGTAAAGAAAACCAAGCCTGGGCCAGGGAGATAGCTCAGTGGCACAATGCCTGCCTGGCAAGTGGAAGATTGTGAGTTCAAGTCCTGCTATTAAAAATACAATAAAATTCAATTGAAAACCCCACAAAAAAACCCAAACTTTCTGAAGTAAAAATTTTTATTTCTAGTGTGTTGTTAGAAAGCTTTTGAAATAAAGTTTGGAACTAATAGTGGAAGTAAATTCATCCAGTAGATTCTATTTTCTTCTCCTTCAATTTCTACTTTCAAGTCTCATTTTTCATAAGCAGCAATTGTTAAAAATTTAATGTACAGTTTTAAATATGCTTTTAAAATAAAATATGCACTTCTGTCATAGAACATACTTTACATGATTTCAACTACATTTGTAAAATCCACTCACACTGCTGGGCATGCACGTGGCCCGTAGCAATATACAACACTGACTTGTCATCATGGTTTGCACCCCTCATTTCCATACCTGGTCCTTCCTTCCATGCAGGTCATCCAGATGGCTCTCAGCTCCCCAACACAGTGGATCAATAGGTGTCCACATCTGCAGACACGTGTGATGTTTAAGAGTTTCTATAGGACATACTTCTTTTTAGCCAGAACCATCAGCCTGTCCCCATTAAGACTACAACCATCTGGATCCCTACCAGCAAACAGGGCAAGAAATACAGTCTGGGTGAGGGGAAAAAAAGATATGAAAGATGGGTAAAGAGTTAAACAATCTTTGTCAGAAAGCTCAGCTTTGGGTTTTTTTTTTTGTTTGTTTGTTTGTTTGTTTTTTAATTATTATTTTTATTCTTGTTTCAGAACCTTTGTTTGTTTATTCACTCATTTTTATGGCCTGCTCAGCCCACCTCGAGGGCAGGGCTGGCGCAGTATGTGGTGCCGGGGATTGAACCGCGGTCCCTGAAGCCGCCCAAGCTTACCCAAGCAGGCGCTTTAGACCACTGAGCCATCCCGCCGGACCCAGCTTTGGGTTTTTTCTTCTGTAAATTTTCTAACTTATATCCTCCCTTCCTTTGTTCTTTGGACATCTTCCTGTTGTTATCTTATATTAGTTTCTTGTAGTAGAAGATATCTAACACTTTGGGCTTTATCTTTTGAAAATATTTCTTCCAATCTGTAAGTCTGATCACTTTGGCTTCATTAATGTGATGACTTCTTCAATCAGGAATATGTGACCTGGGCCAGGTCCAGGGGAAGGATGTGGGTCTCTGCTGCTCGAGTACTCCTCCTTGGGCTCTCTTAGCACCCTTCTTTGGCTTAAAGATTTACCACTCCATCTTCACTTGGCATTCTCCTTGTGCATGTGTCTCTGTGTACAAAGTTCCCAGTTTGTGGAGGTTTCAGTCCATAGTTAGCTTGCTCCAAGGCAGGGTGACATGAAAGAGTGGCACGGAAGAGGAGAAAGAGCTCATGGTAGCAGAAAGCAGCCTCCCTTTTGTTTGTTTGTTTTTTTAAGAATTTTTTATTTTATTTTATTTTATTTTTTTCTTGTTTCAGAACCTTTGTTTGTTTATCCACTCATTTTATGGCTGGCTCAGCCCGCCCCGAGGCAGGGCTGGCACAGCATGTGGAGCCGGGAAACGAACCGCGGTCCCTGAAGCCACCTAAGCTTTCCCAAGCAGGCACTTTAGACCACTGAGCCATCCCGCCGGGCCCAGCCTCCCTTTTGAAACTATGATCTTTTACTCTTATTTTCTGATGGCTACTTAGGCTCTGTATTTTTTCTAACAGCTTAACTCATTTATTGCTAAGCCAAGCTGACTGTCATCAGGGCTCTATTCCTCAAGGAAGCTTGGTGTGCATTCTCTTTGATATGGGTCTTCTGGAGCTCTGTGTTCATGCATTTCTAGAGCTCCACTGTGGCGCTGTCTGTTTTCATAACCCCAGTGAAATCAAACACAGTGATATGGGCCAACTGCACAGCACATACTGCCTATGCTTTCTCTTCTTCTAGGAGGCTTCCATAGTGTCAAGCTCTGGAGCTGAAGGACAACAGCCAGCTTGTTCACATTCCCCCGGCACTGGATGCTGATGTAATGAAGATAGAGGACACTCAGGTTGAAGAATGTCATTAGGACAGGGTCAGTGGAAGCCAGGTCAATGAAGGACAGGTCAATCCAGGCCAGGTTCTCTGGGTGCTCCAGAAACTGTAAAATGACCCAGTTGAAATCTCTCAGGTCACTGAGGGCATTGTTACTCAGCCACAGGCTTGGGCCAGTGATTTCCCCAACTCTGAATGCTTCAGTGGTTGTACCCCTGCCCTTTGCTCCTCATTGTTGTATGTTATCAGTCAGAGCCCAGTGAAACAATGGTAAGACTAGATTAATATAGCCTCAGAGGCCTCACTGAGTTTAGTCCCACTCAGAGTGAGTGCCCAGCCACCAAAACTAGCATTTCTTGAGGGAGAAAAGCAGGCTAAGGAATGTACATAACTAATTTTGTGAATGCAAACTACTATCTCTATTGCCTTCCAGCATTCACCAAAGTCTAAGTTCACACAATGCTAGCCCATAACATCTCAGGTCAAGGATCATCCCAGGTGAAGAATAGACAAGGCATGTCCAGGAAATGCTGTTATCTGTGGATCCCAGCTTGCCGGAATTTACAAGAGACAACAGGTCTCCTTGGGCTGTTTCTTCCTCTTGGCTCCCTTGGGACATCAGGCGTCTATCTCATGTCACTACACCTCACAAAGCAGATCTTGGTGGACATGGGTGCTTCTGAAGAAGTCATCAAGAGGGGGCTCCTGCACCAAAGTGTTCCTGTACTTCCGCTTGCTCATAGTTCAGACCATCATTTGTCACCTGCACACACTGGCCCTGGGAGTCTGTCACTGATCCCTGACACTCCCCATTAGGGATTCACTCCTTTGAGCTCTGGGATTGTTCCCTGTTCGGATGGAATTATCAGTCATTTGCAACATGGTATAAACTTATTAGGTAATGTAAAGCTGAGAACAGGTTTTTCCTGGAGGCTAGGGTGAGTCAGGGAATTCTATTCTTTTGGTTAGTGGAGTCAACTCCCTCATACCCTCTGTACCATCTGTCTTACTTACTTTTCTGTCGTTGTTGAGACAAATACCCAACACTCAAAATGAAGGAAGGAAAGGTTTATTAACCCACAGTTACTGGAGGTTTCAGTCCATATTTGGCTGGCCCAAGGCTGAGTGGAGCAGGACAGAGGGCATTCAGTTCATGGCGGCGGAACAGCAACAAAATGGCGACAGAGGCAGCCAACCAAACATGGCAACAGAGTGACAATTCTAGTCTGTCTCTCTGTCTCTCTTTATATTCCAATCAGGCTCTCTGCTTTAGGATATCCACCCTAGACCACACCCATAGTCCCAGCCCTACTCAGACCAATAATCCCATCAGTACTAAAACACATAATCCCAGGGATCGCGGGTCAAGTCTCAATCTATAGAAGTCCCTGCCCAATGACTACATGAGGCTTTGGGGGGACAGCTAGACATAAACCACAACACCATCAAATTACTTTAGGGTTACTCTGTGCAACTCCAAGGTAACTACATTCATCACATCCCAGCTGGAGACCCAAAAGCAGCCACCTACACTCTGTTTCCTGAATTTCAAATTTCAAGGTTACTTGGCTCTCACAGTCTATCCTGACAACTGTTTGGCTCATCCCTGGCACTCTTTCTCTCGCAGTATTGGCGGTTTACTGTTTTGTCTGCACGCAATTATGCTCACCTATGAAACAGGTCAGCCCCTCAGTCTGATCATGCCTGACGGCCTGTGCTCTCCTTAGTTCTGGCATCTGCACATCACATGAGTCATCATCACATGCGAGCACCACTTGTACAGCCACTCAGATGGAAATGACACAGGGTTGAACCACAAAAAATACATTGCTAAAGTCTTCGAAAGTTTCTAGAAATGATATCTTTTTCTTCTATTCTTAGCATCTCTGATATTGTTTAAATCAATAAAACTTTAAAAATTGTTTTAGGGGCCAGGGATATAGCCCAGTGGCATAAGCACCTGCCTAGCAAGCACAAAGTCCATAGTTTGATCCCTGGTACCAGAAAAACAGAAACCAACCAACCAACCAACCAAATAAATAAATAAATAAATAAACAAACAAATAAATAAATAATAATTATAACCCCCCCCCCCAGTAGTTTTAGAGCCCAGTACTACCTATTTTCTGAGTCAGGATGATCACTTTCCAGGTAGGATTAATTTTTTGTATAATATTAATGAAACTTTGACCTCAGTTTACTTTTTTTGACAGGTTTATCACACTAGAAATATGGTTCTATTTACATAACTACTCACTACAGTGAAACAAACTTGCTTTTAAATGTGAAGAAAACTAAATTCAATTATTCCATGGTAATCAAAATGATCAAAGTCATTATATGTATGTTTCAACCACATTATTATTTTTAATACATTTAGTACAGGATCTACAGGGTCTCACTACACAGATCAGACTCACAGTGATTTTCCTGCTTTCAGTCTCCCCAGCACTGGCATTACAGGCATGGGCCTCCCCCAGCTCACCCCAGGGTGGGGCTGGCACAGCATGCAGGACTAGGGTACAGAACCAGGGACTGAACCCTGATCCCTGCACTTACCAGGTGCTTGATCAGCAGGTGCTTGATCCACTGAGCTATCTTGCCTGCCCAACACAGCTGATTTCTGATAGTTCCTACTCAGCATGTTCTTCACACAAAATACACTAGAAACCTTGGATCTTGTCAGAACTTTGAGCTCACACTCTTTGTGTCCTACACTGGAAGCTGCTGAGGTGGATGATTCTTAATAAAGTGAAGTTCCATAGGCACTGATATAGGCAGCCTAGTCTGAGATCATTTTCTTTGAAAATGTTTTGATTGACCAGTGACTGGTATGGCCTGCACACTAGTGACAAGGTATGGGAACCCAGAACTTAAACGCTTAAACTTAAAAGTTTGATCTATCTATCTATCTATCTATCTATCTATCTATCTATCTATCTATCTATCATCTATCTATTTATCCATCCATCCATATGCTGTCTATTATCTGTTTCTCATTTTCTGTGGTGCAGAGGAATTAACTCTTAAATTCTTTTATTTTGAGACAGGGTCTCACCAATCAACTTAGCTGACCAGAGTAAGCATAAGTTCGTAAGCTTCCTACTTAATCTCCTGGGGCGCTGAGTTTATAGGTACATGCCATCACCTTGGGCAAAACTAAATTCTTTGAAAATCCACACCAGGAATATTGTTAATCTACAAAAAAAAAAAATAATATCATGTCTTTTGCAGGAAAATGTATCAAATTAGAGACATATAAATATTGAGTAAAATATATCAGACTGAGAGAGTTAAACATTAAATAATTTCTTTTGTTTTACACGATAAATAGACAACATCAATGAATAGAAGCAAGGTCAAAGAGGAAAAGGACAGGGTTGTTGGAGGTGGGGATGGGGATGAGGGGGAGAGGGAAGGAGAGGCTGTATGTCGTGTGTGGGGAATGAAGGAGTAGGCAGTATTCAAGATATGCTCTACTTCTACACATATAACACTCCCCCACAAAAAAAGAAAATGTAACAATCAAGTACTACAAACACATGTTACTGAAAAATCCATACCCAGTAGGTAGCAGTTCTCAACCTGTGGGTCGTGACCTTGGCGGGGGTCAAACACCCAAAACATAGGGGTCGCCTAAAGCCATTCCGAATCATAACTGTAGAAAAATTACAGTTTTGATGGAGCCACCAAAATTATTTTTTGGTTTGGGGTCACCACAACATGAGGAACTGTATTACAGGGTCACAGCATTAGAAAGGTCGAGAACCACTGCAATAGGGTATATGGAAATTTATTGCATGAAATATTTGTAGCCAAGAGAAAAGTTAGCATGTGATAACAAAATTTGTCTATTGCTGAGTTTTGTTTTGATTAGGAGACCGAAAATTTAATTTTGTTTGTTTGTTTGAGTTTGTTTTTGGATTTTGAGACAAGGTCTCACCGTGTACTCCCAGTGTATGCCCCATGCCTGAACTCACTGTGTAGCTCACGCTGCCCTTGAGATTATGATGATCCTCCTGCCTCAGCCCATGTCACTACACCCACCGGAGACTGAGATTACTTTTGTCAGCAACTCAACTCATATAAATGATTGTCTATTTCATATTAATGTATAGATAATTCCAGAAGGAAGAACACATACATAGTACATGATATCCAATGTCCCATAATCACAGTGGAGGTAATGGTTCCCATCTCTGTCTCACTCATGTGACTGTTGGTGAGTACCTCCTAACAGCAAGAGATGGAAGAGATCTCATCTGCAGAGGGGAAGATGAAAAGGTGCAGATGAGACTAGGGAGACATACAAAGTGCCAAACTGCCAAATTTTGTGGAACACTGCTTACATATGGCTATGGTGGTATGAGCAATGAATCTGCTTAATGATAGTGCAATATTATACTACTTCCGGATAGTCAAAAGGAGGCAAAAGCAAGCATCATTGAACAGGCTCCTTGTTACACTTTCAGGCAAAGAAAAATTTACATTGAGCCAACAAACAACACTGATCCCATTAATGATAGTAAAAGTCTCCCATGTGGCTATCCTCTTGTCTCCCACCCACAAGCCACAAAGGTATTTTTTTCTTTTTCTGTATTTAAGGCAAGGTGTGCAGGGTCTACAGGGTCTCACAACATAGATCGGACTTATAGTGATTCTCCTGTTTACAGCCTCCCAAATGCTGGGATTACAGGCATGTGCCACTACTCCCAGCCTCAATCATGGTCTCAGTACGCCCTGGTGGTGGGGCAGGCAGGGCAAGCTGGGGGTCAAACCCCAGCCACTGCACTCTGCCTAATCGGGGGACAAAGGTTTTCAAAGACAAATGCAAGCTAATTTCTTTATTTTATAAACATATTGTATTTTATTTGTTATTTTGTATCATATTACAGTATTACATCATTTTTGTGTGAATATTTTTGGGTTGTGAAACAAACTATCTCAGTTTCTATTATTTTTATTTTATTTTAAGGAATAAAACCAAACAGAAACAAAATCAGAGTAACAAGCAACAGTGTACATGATACAGTTTCAAAACATGAATAAAAATTAACAATGGTTGTTACATTGCATATTTTCATCATCAAATCAGTTGTTCAGATTAATAGACATAGGTATGAAAAATTGGTCAAATAATTAAACATTAAGGCTTCTTTTCAATAAACTTTAATTTTTCTTGTCCTTTTTTACTTAATTTTTTAAAAATTTATTTTAAAGAGAAAATATTAATAAGATATTAGAAACAGTACATATTTAGAAGAACAACACGAGAAGAATTCAACTCTAGTTTTTGTATTGCACTTTGTGGTCTTCGATGTACTTGCTCAGAATATAGATAATAGCATATAGAGTTAGTCAACCAAAGTGAAAATTTCACGCATTAACTACTACCTTCAAAAAACTGATAGAAATGAGTACCACAATCATCTCAGCTATCCTGAATATATACTTGCATAATTTCTTTCCCTTACTTTTTTTTTTCTTATCTCTTTTCCCTTTTCCTCATCTTTATTGTTTGTTCCTTGTGTTCAGTTTCTTTCCATTTTACTATCTCTAATATTCCTTTCAGATTTTATTTATTCTTTCAGGTTCTCACACTAGGGAGACAATATGCTATTTACACATGTGCATCTGATTTATTAGATTTATGAGTATGATCTCTAGTTGCACCCATTTACCTATAAAGGACTCAGGTTTTCTTTATAGCTGAGTAATACTCCATTGTATAAAAATAGCACATCATTTTCATCCATTCCTCAAGTGATGGGCATTTTGGTTGATTCCAAAATTTGACCATGACAAATTACACTGCTATAAACATGGATGCACCTTATCATTTTGGTATGATTTTTTCAATTCTTTTGGAAAAATACCCAGAAGAAGAATAGCTGGGTTGAATGGGACTTTCAATCCTAATTTTTTGAGGTATCTCCAGACTTATTCCATAGTGGTTGTACCAGTCTACAATCCCGTAAACAGTGAGCAAGGGTTCCTTTTCCCCAGAAGCCTCTCTGGCATTTGCTATTAATTGATTTCTTTATGACAGACATTCATAAGGAATGGCTGGAGTGAGATGGTATCTCAAGATTGTTTTAATTTGCTTTTCTCAGATGACCAGTGCTGTGGAACATTTTTCGTGTATTTATTTCCCAGTTGTATTTCTTCCTCTGAGAAATGTGTATTTATCTCAGTGTTCACTTTTGGATTGGGTCTTTGAATTTTGAGGATCTGATTTTTTTAATTCTCTGTATATTCTAGATAGAAGTTCTTTGTCTATATGATTATTAGTTAAGATATTTTCCCAATTTGTGGGTTGTCTTTCACTCTGTTGGTGATTCCTTTTGATATGCAGAAACCTCCCAATAAGATGAGCTCACAGTTGTCGATTCTCTGTGGGATTTCTCGTGTAGTTTTTTGTTTATGAACTCTGCCTACCCCTACATGTTCACGATTTCCACCTACTTTCTCTTCCAGTAGATTTAGTGTTTCTGTTTTAATGTTTAAATCTTTAATCCACTTTGACTTTACTTAAGTGCATGGTGATAGACCTGGAGCTAGTTTTAGTTTTCAGCATGTGGAGAGCCAGTTTATCTAGCACCATTTGTTAAAGAGGCTATCTTTCTTCCATTGAGCATGTTCGGCCCCTCTATCAAAGATAAGGTGGCTAAGTGTATTTGTAGTTGCATCTGCATCTTGTAATCTGTTCCACTGGACCTTGACTCACTCTCTCTCTCTCCTCTCTCTCTCTCTCTCTCTCTCTCTGCCAGTACCATGCTGATGATTTTATCACAGTAGTTTTGTAGTATAATTTCAAGTCAGGGATTGTAATGCATCCTGCTTTGCCTTTGTTGGCCAGGAATGCCTTTGTTATTCTAGGTCTTTTCTGATTACAAATAAATTTTAAGAATATTTTTTCTAGATCTATAAGGTATGCTGATGGCATTTTCATAGGGATTGTATTAAATATTTATAATAATTTTGGAAGCATATCCATTTTCAAATGTTGATTCCTCCTATCCAGTAACAGGGCATATCTTTCCATTTTCTGAAATTCTCTTCAATCTCTCTCTCTCTCTCTCTCTCTCTCTCTCTCTCTCTCTCTCTCTCTCTCTCTCTCTCTCTCTCTCTCTCTCCCTGTTTGTATTTTAAGGAAAGGTCTACATGGTGTTCCAGGTCTCACTACTAGATAAGACTTGTGGTGATCCACCTGTTTACAGCCTCCTAAGAGCTGGGATTACAGGCTCACAGCACCATGCCCAGTCTCAATTGCTATCTCAGCAGGAACAGGGCCAGCCCAGCAGGCCCAGGGACCAAATCCACTGACCTATTTGGCCACACCTGGTTTAATCTCTTTATTCAGAGTGTTGTAATTTTCACACTTTCTTTCTTATATTAATTCCTAAGCTTTTTTTTTTTTTTTTTATGCTATTGTTGTTGGGATCTGTAGGAAGCCAGAAAATCCATCAAGTGTGTATAAGTGGGACTGGGCTTCCCTGCCTCCAGCAGAAAGCTAGGCTACCCCAGCACTGAGAAAAACATCATTTTGAGAAAAACATCCTGTCTGGTTCAGGCCAGCTATTGGTTGCTGGATAGCCTTGCATTATGGGATGCAAACTTTGTACACGTATAAATAAAGGATCGTTTGTGTGTGCCTTGAGTTAGTCTCGCCCATCAGGCAGACTGGCAACCACCTAGCCCAACTTTTGTCTTCTTGTCTATCTTTCTCATTCCTACCACCGTGTCTCCCCAGAGTTGAACCAGTTCGCAGTAAGATCAACAGATCCCTACATTTACAGATCCCTACCCTTGGCACCTGAACAGGGACCCCGGTATGAGGTAAGTGTGGGTGGAGAAACCACTTCCAAAAAGTGTGCACAAGGTGAGAAAGTGGAGTGTTTAGAGCCAGCAGTAGTCTGCACTGGTGTGCATTGGCGCTGGCTACTAAGTGTAAAACTTTGGAAAGGGGCTCACTAGGGCCAAGAGGGGCTCACTAGGGCCAGGAACGGGCTCACTAGGGCCAGAGAGATAACAAAGCACAACAAGAGAAAAAATATTTTAAAAAGCATAACGGATTCGATTACATTAACGACGGGACAAACAGTTTCAAGAACCATAGATATAGATAGGTGTATATAGACATATGTAAACATGTTTGTTGTTTTTTTGGTTTTTGTATTTGTGCTATTTTCTTTTTCTTTTCTTTTTTTTTTTTTTTGTGTGTGCTATTTTCAAAGACTACTGTAAGAGACTTAGTGTGGAGAACTGTTTTAAAATCAAGTCCCAAATGGGACAAGGTGAGTAGAGTAAATATACAGCAGGTAGATCTTAAGCCCTCTAGCTTTGCTCAATTAACGGACAAAAGAAAATATTTATTTTAAATCGGGAACCTTTGATTCCAAGCAGCACAGTGCTGGCAGGGCTAGGGGCACAAACTGGGCTTCTGAAGGCTTCTGTGCTCTGGTCTTTGGCAAACCCAGCTGGGATTCCCCAGTCGCCTGCACATCTGTTTGCCTCATTGCTGGCATCACAACTTTGCTAGGCTCAAGATAGTGTTTATGGTTAATATTTGGAGAAAACTAAAACACTCAGTGTGTTTTATACAGCCACAAGCTACAGTCCTGACCAAGGTAGCTCAGGAAAATTTCACTGAGTCACAGATTAAAATTAAGTTACAGGTCTTCATAAATTCTTATCGTTTAAAACCTTAAAACCTCCCTTCACTTTGAGTTTAGTAAAAATGCTAGGACAACAGACTATGGCCCTAAATAAGTTAAAAAATAATAATAATAACTAAAACAGGTTTAAATCCAGGAGACTATTGTGGAAAGAACATACAGATAGCAAGAAACAGGCAAAAAATGTGATTTACAATTTAAAAATTACAAAGGATTTGCTAATTGAAAAGGATACCTTTGCCAGCACAAACATTCAACCGATCCTTGCATTGCAACTATGTAGCAAACTAAGAGCTCTACCTTTAGGGCCTAGAGGAAACCCCCTAATGAGCTTTTCCAATATTATACAGCACGTTTGTTGCAAGCTACTAAAAAGACTGTCAGTGACAGACAAGCTAACAAAATAATAGTTCAATGATTGGCCTTCAGAAATAAATTAAACAATGTTATTCAAGTACAAGACTATTTTAAGTTCTACAAAGATAGACATACAGCAGCAAAAAAAGGAATTCCATCAAATAAATATAAAACAGCTAGAAAGAGTCCTTTGGAGGGATTTCCATACTAGAAAATGGAAGGGACCCAGTCCACTGCTAACCTGGGGGAGAGGGTATGCTTGTAGTTTGTTTTATTTTATTTTATTTTGTTTTGTTTTCCATAGAATGCCAAATAACCTATTTGGGTACAAGAACATGTTATCAGGCTACACCATGATGCCAGATCTGAGAAAAAAGTTAACAAAGAGGCCAGATCCACCCAGGGGCCTACGGAAGGAACTAATAAAATGGAAATTTATGGTTTAAATGGATGGTAAAATATATAATGATAATTGAACTAAATTTTACTAAATATATTTAGAGATGAGAGATTTTATTTTTTCAAAAATTTTCTAATGAGATCTCTGTTTGTTAATAACAAAATCTGACTAGTCTATAGTTACCATTATAATTTTTTTTTTTTGCAATAGAGTTAATATAAGTTAATCTGGCCACATGTATAGTCGAGTGCACTCATAATTTTGTAAAGATGGCCTTTTGTGTGTACTGTGTTGTTGTCTATGTGTGTGTTATTCTGTGAACAGCTGTTCCCCCCCTTTTTTTTTTTCTTTTTGGTCAATACAACATGTGATATACAGGCTTAAAAGCATGATCTTTTTAAAGTTACCAGCTGGTTTAAGTCATATCAAAATTGGTTTATACACAGTTTATCAAAAGGTTTAAATTAATTCAGCTTTTACAGAAAAAAGCGGGTTTAAAAATTATTGAGAGTCCTATTGATGAATAAGAGGTGTGGCCAACCTTTTGTTCACTAATGAGGAGCTCCCAGTAACCTCCATGGTCTCTTACAAGACAATAAATCAGTCATTGGTTTAAAGACAAAAGTCTTTCAAAAAAAAATATGATTGGGTTTTCTCTTTAAAAACTGGTTTTGGTACTCAACTAAATTAAAAAACAGAAGTATGCATATATGTATGGTAACTCATTATTATTAATCTCACAGTGTCCTAAATGTAACCATGATTCCAAGTGTATAGGTCTTCTACAATGTTAAAGATTGCTTATTGTAATAAGACTTTCAAATTGAAATTAAAAAAAAATATATATATATGGGGGAAGGGAAGAAAAAGCCTTGTGATATATGTCTCATTTAAAGATAATTAGGTAAAAAAATTCATGTGTATTATATAAAGAAGATTGGTTAAAAGGATTATGTTATGTTAAAATGGAAATGTATGCATGTCACAAAACATCATAAAAATGGCCTGCTATAATGTATATGATTTGATTTCAAAAGTTTTGTGTAAAATTGTATAATTATTGTTTGTTAGGTGTTTAATATTCAGACAGATAATAACGTTAAGTTATGCTTCTGTTACAAAATAATGTCATTAAGCTTTTCTTCTGGATATTTAACGACTAAGGTTTGCAGACTAACAATTGGAGAGATAGATGGGCTAAAAAGGATAGCCAGTGTTTTGGCCCTAGCCCCTCAAAGTCAGTAAAGACTCAAGACAGAAGAGAACCTCTGCTTGATAAGGAGATCATGGAGCCACAGAAGAAAGTGATTGACAAACGCATAGTGTGCCTGAGGAGAGTCATCTAGAGAGAAATAACCTGTCAGGCTCTCAGAGAGAGCAAAATTGGTCAAGCAATGGCCATGACTCATCCAGATGGCTGACTGACAGAAGAGCTACAAGGTGATACACACATGGTCCCAAAGATAAATCCTGAGATTGGGCTGACCTTGTCAGATAACAAAAATTATGTTCGTATATATATAGGTCTTGCTTTAACTTGGTCTTAACCATCCAGCAGAAAAGTATACACAAGGTGTAAAAATAATGTCATACTAATATGCTAAGCTATAAAAGGCTCAAGTAAACTACAGTTGACAATTATCAGCTGTGCTGGACTGTTAGAGTATGTAGGGTTGGATACATTGAATTCAAGTACCTGCAATCATTGGACTGACATCAAATCTAAAAAGGTCCTTTAAAGACTTCTCCAACTACAATGAAACATCCATCTTTGACAAAACAGTATAAAAAGGGGGGATATGTTGGGAGCCGCAGGAAGCCAGGAAATCCATCAAGTGTGTGTAGGTGGGACTGGGCTTCCCTGCCTCCAGCAGAAAGCTACCCCAGTGTTAAAAAAAACATTGTGTTGAGTAAAACATCATGTTGAGAAAAACATCCTGTCTGGTTCAGGCCAGCTATTGGTTGCTGGGTAGCCTTGTGTTGCGATGCAAACTTCATGCAAGTATAAATAAAGGATCATTTGTGTGTGCATTGAATTAGTCTCGCCCATCAGGCTGACTGGTGACCACCTAGCCCAACTTTTGTCTTCTTGTCTATCTTTCTCATTCCTACCACCATGTCTCCCCAGGGTTGAGCCAGTTCGCAGTAAGATCAACAGATCCCTACATTTATGGATCCCTACATATTGTGAAGGGTATTGTTTCTCTAATATCTCTCTCAGTGAGTTTGCTATCTGTGTAGAGGAATGCTATTGGTTTTTTGGTTGCTTTGTATCCTGCTATGCTACTAAATTTGTTTATTAACTCTCGGGGCTTCTTGGTAGAACTTTTTGGGTCTTCCATGTAGAGTATCATGTCATCTGTGATACCTTAAATTTACTTTAAATTCCTTTTTGCCTGTTCTTATTCCTTTTATTTCTCTCTCTTGTCTAATGGCTCTAGTTAGTATTTCCAGAACTATACTGAATAAGAGTGATGATAGTGGACATGCTTGTCTTGTACCTGATTTTAAACTAAACACTTTCAGTTATTTTCCAATTGAGATAATGTTGACTGTTGGTCTGTCATAGATGGCTTTTTATCAGGCTGAGGTATCAGCCTTTTATCCAATTTTTTGAAGGTTTTTGATCATGAATGAGTGTTCTATTTTGTCAAAAGCTTTTTCTGTATCTACTGGGAGGATCATGTGGAGTTTTTGTCAGGGACATTGGTGTAGGCAAAGACTTTAGGAATGAAACCTCAATCACACAGGAGCTATCACAAAGAAGCAAGAACTGGGGTCTCATTTTATTAAAAAGCATTTTCACAGTAAAAGAAACCACCACAACCCACAATGTGGGGGAAAATGTTTGCTAGCTGTTCCTCCAACAAAGGATTACAATCAAGAATATATAAAGTACTCAAAAAAATCAGACTTTCCAAATGTAAAAACCCACACCAAAAATGGGCATATAAGATGAATTCACATTTCTCAGATGAAGAAAAACAAACAGCAAATAAATATACAAAAAGATTAAAAATCATGAGTCATTCGAGAGATGCAAATTAAAATAAAACTGAGATTCTATTTCACCTTGGAAAGATTGGCTATTACCATGAAATCATAACAATAACAAATACTGACAGGACTGTGGGGAAAAAGGAACCCTTCTTACTGTTGGTGGGAGTTCAGACTGGTGCAGCCACTGCGCAAATCAGTGTGAAGATTCTAAAAAAAAAAAAAAGCTAGAATAAAAGGTTTCACTTGAACCATTCCCCTCCTTGGCATCTTTCCTAAAGAATTAAAAGCATCATACCACAGTGACATATGCATTTGTAATAACAAAATCTTGTAAATAACCCAAGTGCCCATGAATTGGTGAATGGGTGAAGAAGATAAGTTTTTTACACAGTGCAGTATCACCCTTCCATAAAGAAGAATATACTCAAGACACTTTTAGGGAAATGGATGTGACTTGGGACCATATTCATTTTTGCCCCAGGCTGAAGGTATTTACTTATAAATAATGTCAGAAATGGGGAACATGTAAGCTGGATCTAGACTGTAGACCTAAATTTTGTTTTTATTAGTATTATAATAGTTTAAAACACGGGCCCAGCAGGATGGCTCAGTGGTCTAAAGCACCTGCTTAGGAAAGCTTAGGCGGCTGCAGAGACCTCGGTTCGATCCCTGGCACCACATGCTGCACCAGCCCTGCCCTCAGGGCAGGCTGAGCCGGTCATAAAAATAAATAAATAAACAAAGTTCTGAAACAAGAAAAAAACAAAACAAACAAACAAACAAAAAACAGACATTCCCATAAGCCTACATTTTCAGCCTCTTTTAGCAGAGATGCATCCTCAAATGCAGACACCCCATCTCCATTTTTTTCCCAGTCTCCAGCACTGCTTGTCCCTCAGCTGTCTGCATTGTAGTCTCTGGGTTAGAAGCTGAGGAGGGCACTATGTCCATGCCCTCCATTAATAATGGGCAAGGTTCTCCTTGCAGGCAAGAGCTATTTCCTCCTTGGGAGAGGGACTTCACGTAGGAGTGCAGAAGTCCTGTGGTAACACAGGGCTCAAGACCACAGCTGGAGAGAAATCAGATGAGCCCCACCTAGACAGGCATTCAGTCTCTCTTCTCTTTCTCCTCTCTCGCTCTCTGGTTCCTGGTGACTCTAGTCTCCCCTTCTGGGAACTGTTGTCTTCTTTTCTTATTTCTGCTCTCTATTTCCCAAATCCCACTATCCACATCTTTATTGTGCACACCCAAGACCTCTTCTTGCCAATATTGCTGCCTTGTCTTGTCTTGCTTTTCTTCACAGTGCGTTCTGCGTTCTGCCCTCTTGGTCTCACCACCTAAGCTGTCCCTTCCTCCCTTCCTCCTCTTTTTTCAGATGCTTCTCATGCTGCTGTCTCTTTGCTTCTGGTCTTCACCACCTTTCCCAGACATGCCCCACAGCCTCCTTTCCTCTTCCCTCTTCACTCTTCCCGCTTTACCTAAGACCTCTGTCTCCTCCTCCCCTTTGTGACATTTCTTCTGGAAAGGCTGACCACATGGTGCTTTGCCCTTCAATTTCCCAAGCCCTGTAGCCTGTTCCTCTTTCCTCTTTCCTACCTAAGATTCTCTCTCTCTCTCTCTCTCTCTCTCTCTCTCTCTCTCTCTCTCTCTCATCTGGAACCTGTTCTATTTATTTATTTATTTATTTATTTATTTATTAAAAATGTATTCGATACAGGTTCTCACTACATTTGCTGGCTCAGCATGCCCAGGGGCAGGCCCAGTATGGCTGGCATGGCATGTGGTGCCTGGGATCAAACCCTGGTCCCTGTGCTTGCCTAAGCAGGCACTTAGTCTGCTGAGCTATCTCATAGGCCCAAAAATCTGTTGTTTATGTTGCCTTTTCTTCTTGGTTTTCCTGATGCTCTGGGTAGTGTGTTCTCAGTGTTCATCACCTAGGTGCTCTTGATTGTTTTCCATTATTGCTCTTTCTCTTGTTTCCTTATTTTGTGGTGTGGGGCTTGCTCTCATTCTGTGGCAGAGAAAGCCCTGAGTCCTGGCCTTTGAGACAAGCCAAGGAGTCCTGATCCTGGGCCTCTAGCCAAGCAAGCTTGACCTTCATTGTGAAATCAAGATGGCAGGCTTATGTGCCATTCACCCATCACAGCCTCCCGTCAGTCAGAACCTTTGGAAGCGTCGGCCCTGCTTGTTGTTGTCCGTGCAGCTCTCCTAGTTTCTGCCTTGCTTCTCCGCATCTGGAGTCACTATAGCTGTCTTCACAAACTTCTCATGCAGCAAATTGTGCTTAGGATAATTTCACTGGACAGGCTCCTTAGATCTGTACTCAGGCTACCCAGTCTCTTTGAGGAGCTCATTCCCCCAGCAGCTTGTAAGCTCTTCAGAGTTCACACCCCACAAGAGTCTTGCTTTAATGTTACCTTAAGGACCTGGGTGATGCCCTGCTCCTTTCTTCCCGCCCAGATTTTGCCTTGGGTCCATCCATGCTTCAGCAGCTGCTCCTTAGCAAACTTGATCCCTGGGCTCTTGGCCTCCAGGGTAACAGTTATGAAGGGTGAAGAGGCTATTTCTTAGGATCTCCCCAGGGAATAAGGGAACATTGTCATCACTATGGAGTCCTTTCTGTGGAAGCGTGTGCCACACCTAACACATACATCACCATCTTTGAGTCCACATTCTTAAGTGAAATAAATTGGACACACTTGTATAAATACCACACTGTTTCTCTACTGTTAGAAACTGAATGTGTAAATCAAGACCAAAAGGCATAATAGGTATTGTGCAATAGAACAAAATGTTCAAGTGGGAGAAGAACAGAGAAGAGAAGGAGAAAGCAAAGAAGGGAAAAGTTAAGGAAGAGCAAAGGACAACATTTACAAAGCTTTGTAAATGGGAAGTGAAGGAGAGGTTCAAGACTGGGTAGCAGGATAGGGAGAAACAAATTATACCATGTACAAGTTCAGATTCTCTATGATCAACATGGCCATTTTGTGTATCTAAAATATATCAGACCAAGATCAAAGAAGCCAGATCCAAAGATGGGAACTAGTTTCAATCACAGATATTCAGAAGAAGCTCAGTGTAGAGTGAAGCAAGCATAAACCAGGAAGCTTCCAGGCCAATTATGAGGATAATTAATGAAGTCATTCCATGTAGAAAGACTTCATTTCTAACCAAAGCACTCTTTGGCAAGGTTTTTTTTTTTTTTTTTTTTTATTTTTTTTTTTCTTATCTAAAATCTGGGGGCCAGGGAGATAGCTCCGTGGCACAAGTGCCTGCCTGGCAAGTGCAAGGTCGTGAGTTTGAACCCGGGTTCCACGCAAAAAGAAAAAATAAATAAATAAATCTGGAAAACTCCTTTATTAGTGAGTGCAACAGAAGGTTTCTAGACAGACATGCTTTGCTTAAAGATATATTACAATAATGTGTCCTTAGGTGATTTGTTGTCCAAACATACTGAGATCTATTTATATAGACTAAGACAACTGCAGCGTCACTAGGTAATACCTTAAGGAGTCACCATCACATAGGTAGTCTGTTGTTGACTTAAATTGTGTGTTAATTAGAGTGGAGTCTAACAGCGGAGTCTAAAATTAAATCATGTCTTTTATAACTGTTTATTCTATAAAATATGAAAAAAGAGTCAAGTATGACACTCAGTTTTAAGCTCTATAACTCTATGGATACAACAGCCCATTAGACTTGTTTCTCTTCACTACTTGCATGTAGAAAATTATTCAAGACTGTACTTGTTTTTCACCACTGGCAATTAGAAAACTATAAATTGAAATTACTGTTTAAAATATAAGCCTGAGGGCCAGCCAAATAGCTCAGCTGATTAAAATGCCTGCGATGCACTGGCCAGAGGTTCAATCCCCAGACCTGCTGCACTGATCCTGCCCTGGGAAAAGCTGAGATGGCAATTGAGACAGGGTGTGGTGGCACCAGCCTGTAATCCCAGCTCTTGGGAGGCTATAAGCAGGTGGATCACTGTGAGTCTGATCTCATAGTGAAACTCTGAGCACCCTATAAACCCTTCCCTAAAAAAAAGAGAAAGAAAAAGAAAATTACACATGCACACTGTCCTGGTTACTTTTTACTCGTTGCTGGGACAAATACCTGACACTCAAAATGAAGGAAGGAAAGGTTTATTTAGCTCATATTTGTGAAGGTTTCAGTCCACATTCGGCTGGCCCAAGGCTGAGTGGAACAGAGCAGAGAACATCCAGTTCATGGCGGCAGAATAGCAACAAAGTGGTGACAGAGGCTGCCAACCAATCAGGGCAGCAGAGCAACAGCATGAGTCTGTCTCTCTGTCTCTCTTTACATTACATCAGACTCTCTGCCTTAGCCTATCTGCCTCAGGCCACACCTATAACTCCCAGCAGTACTCAGACCATAACCTCATCAGTACTAAAACACATAATCCCAGTGACTCATGAATCAAGTCTCAAACTGTAGAAGTCCCTGCCCCATGATTGCATGAGGCTTTCGGGGGGTCAACTAGACATAAACCATAACACACACACACACACACACACACACACACACACACACACACACAGAGAACCAACAGAAAGAAATTAAATCACTTGAATAACACACATATGCAACTTCCTTTAATACCCTATGGCCTAGAAAATAATGTCATGTTAGTACAGATAGTCAAATAATGTTTTAAAAAATCTTAGTTATAGTACTAATAATTTATGTCATTTTTAGTTTTTGTTCTCACATTAAATTAAATGAGCAAATATATAGATTTTGTAACAAAACATGTTATCCATCAATAAGATAGATAAACTTTCATACATTAAAAAACAATACAATGAAAATTTAAAACAGCATTAAATGTCCAATGAAAAGGAGGGTACAATAGGTCAAATATACATAAGCCATCAGTATGTAAGAGTTAACAAGCATATAAACACATATACATGTAAATAATAAACATTCTTTCAAATACCTCTAGTACATGTATAGAAGTTGAATATATATTATACTTTAAAGAAAAATCTCAATACATTTGAAATAGTAAAATTTAAAAGTAGCCAGGCATGGTGGCTCACACCTGTAATCCCAGCACTCAGGAGGCTGAGGCAGGAGGATTGATGCGAGTTCGAGACCAGCCTGGGCTACAAAAGTGAGCTCAGGACCAGCCTCAACTGCATAGTGAGACCCTGTCTTAAAAAGACAAAAAAAAAAAAAAAAAAAAAAAAAAAAAAAAAAAAAAAAAAAAAAAAAAAAAAAAAAAAAAAAAAAAAAAAAAATTAAAAGAACAAGTAAGATTATAAAGTTAAATTTCTAAAAAAAATATTTATTTATTAGAGTCATGGTCTCATTATGCAGCTCACACTTGAAGTGATTCTCCTCTCTCAAGGTCCCCAGTGCTGGGATTACATGTGCGTGCCACTATGCTCAGTTTTAGTGGCCAGCATGGTGCACCTAGGGTTCTGGGGCCAGCGTGGTGTGCAGTACCAGGGATTGAACTTGGGTCCGTGAGCTTGCCAGGCAGGAGCTTAGACCACTGAGCTATCTCCCCAGCCTAGAAAGTTAAACTGGTAAAGACAAGTCTTGTGAATAGCTCCTGTTTAAATTAAGAAATGGATTCAAAAGAAAAAAATAATAAAGAAGAATCTTAGTACACACACACACACAAACACACACACACACACACACACACACACACACACACACACACACTAAAAATGCAACTCTGCTCTTAGCCCCAACTTTTCTCTGCTCCCAATTACAAACTCTGACAAGTCTAAGAGTAAAATCAGAAGGAAGCCACCATTCTGCTCTCTCCTCACACACACCTGGCAGTGAGGAATCCCCTCTTCTGCTTTTAATCAATGTAAGGAGTTTTGCATATTCTAAAATGTAATATAGGTATAATACTGCACTGTTTAGTGGTTCCTTTGCTCAGGGTTTTGCTTCTGATAGCTCAATTACTTGCTAGCTGCCAATTGTGGTCTGAAAATTCTAACTGTAAAACTTCTACAAATAAACAATTCATGAGTTTTGGAGTGGCTGCTATTTTGAGTACCATTGTAAACCAACACTCACAAAATGGAACTCGAAAAGTGGTGACAAATGCACATCTAGTATAATCTAAATAAGGGTACAATTTTAGGTATGTGTATAGTTATCTCATTTCTTTATATGTTTTCTGACCTTGTTAGTCTGGTTGCATTGTATTTTCTTTTTATTTATTTATTTATTTTTATACTATGGCCTGCTCAGTCTGCCCTGGGGGTGGGGCTGGCACAGCATGTGGTGCTGAGGACTAACCTGAGGTCCCTGCAGTTGCCTAAGCTTGCCTAAATAGTGCTTTAGATCGCTGAGCTATCTCACCAGCCCCTTTCTTTTTCTTTAGAGACAGTAATTTCTCCAAATCTCCTTAGGTTTGGGGACATAAATGCCTTCCCAACCTCTCCTCATCTCAGATGAATTAAAGATACAGATACTTTGTCTGTGACTTTTTTTCTCTTGTCAGAATTGTGAATATTTTGACCTATGTCTAAATTTTACCACAATGAAAAAATATCTTAGAACCTGCTGTAAGAACTGGCTGAGACCTATCATAAGCCAGGAAAATAGGCCTGGAAAAATTTGAACTCTAACTCACTGGGCAGAAGTAGAGCTGAAGTATTTTTGTCTGTCAATCCTATCTTCGCACCTAAAACTTTTGAAGGTTTTTTTCTTAATCTTAAGTACTAAAGCATATATCTATCTTTACTGTCTAAAAAATAAAGGCCAAAAATATTTTTAAGGGGTAAAGCATGTTTTTAATGACAGACAAAATAAGCAAAATGTTAAAGTTGACTACAAGATTTTATATTTTATAATTTACCATACAGATATCTGTGAAATGTTGCATATCTAAGAAATTTTATCAGCAAAATATAATTTTGAATTTTATTTTATAACAAAAAGATGCATGCTTATAAAATTTGTTAACCTAGTAACTACATCTTTGCCTCAAATAGAATTTGAATTTAAGCAAAGTGTTGCTTCAGACATTGTTGACCTGGCATCTATTGAAGGATATATTTTGAAATGTATTTTGAAAATACAGCATAATTTGCTTTCATTTTGAAAGTTAAACATTAATGTTTAGAGTTGGCGAAATTGTGCTAAAACCTTTACCCCATCAGTCTACTTCAGTGAGACTAGTTCCAATATTACTAAAACAAAATTTAGAAAAATGTACATGTACATTAGCACCTACCAGCAGCAAGGTGAGTTGTGTCTAGGATACACAAATGAAATGTGAGGAATTATTCACATTCAAAGCTTTGAATATTAGTATAAACCGTTCTTTATTAAACACAATAGGTTTTAACTCAGGGAATATATTTTACTCATAAATTTTTGCTTGAGCTATAGGCAAACATGATTTTCTTTTTTTTATTTATTTTTGTCTTTTTGAGACAGGGTCTCATTATGCAGTCCAGGCTGGCCTTGAGCTCACTTTTGTAGCTCAGGCTGGTCTTGAACTCACATTTATCCTCCTGCCTCAGCCTCCCAATGCTGGGATTACAGGAGTGCGCCACCACACCCGGCTTTATTTATTTATTTATTTATTTATTTTTGTAAACATGATTTTCTATATTAATTGCTTATATTATTACTTTCACATGCTTATATTGTTTAACTGTTTGCTTTTGCTTTTTAAAAATTATATATAATAAAATAAAATATATATATATATGTGCACATTTTTTTCCGGAAGCAGGGATCAAACTTAAGACCTTGTGCCCCTGAGCTATCTCCCTGGCCCCATTTTTAAATATTAAAATAGAATTTTGTATATTTTTCGATCATTTAACATTGATTTTTATTTTTTTATTCATTTTAATGAGAAAAATAGCAATGAAACATTTTCAAAACAGGCTAGTAGGACAGTTACAATAATTAATATATTGCATATTGTCTTCATAGTAGTTACTGAGATGAACAGAAGACTGATAAAAATTTATTTAGTATCTAACTCCATCATTTAGAAAAATAACTGAATTTTGTGTAGAGTCTAAAGATTAAAAAGTCATCCTTTTAAAATTTCTTTTAATTAGACATTCACTTTCTTATAATTTTCTTTTCTTTTGAAGAGTATAAACAAGAGCAAGTAAACAAAAAGACAGTTAGGGCAACATGTAACAATGTATACTTCACAGATTTTCATCTTGGAAACAATCAAAATCCCCTGTCACCTGAGGAATGGATGAAAAAGATGTGGTAGTTTTATACAATGGAGTATTACTGAGTTATAAAGAAAAAGAAACTCAAAGCCTTTATAGGTAAGTGGATGCAACTGAGGCTATACTCATAAGTGAAATAAACCAGACCCATATGTATAAATATCATATTATCTCTCTAGTGTAAGAACTCAAAAGAAGAAATAAAAAAATGAAAGGTATAACAGACACAATTAAATGGGAAGAAAGAGAACTTCAGGATTAAACAACAAAGAGAGAAAGGAGAAAAGTTAGGAAATAAGATAGGGGCAAAACCATACATGTGTACATACAAGTTGGACAAGGCAATAGTCCTAAGAATTTCCATCAGGTTTTTTAAAATAGCAGTTACTGAGTAGAATTCTCACCCTAACACTCTAGTTGAGATCTGTAAATTTAGCAACTGCATTGAGGACAGCAATGTGCAATATGAAACTATGATCGAAATACCTGACATCTTGGTCTTCTAAATGTGCACCATTTCTAAAGTCATATATTGCTATACTGTCTTTAAATAATTTTTTAAAAGAAAAATAAATAAAAGAAAATGAGTAAAGTTTGCAGGCTAAAAATTAGAGGAAAGGAGGGACTAAAGGATAACCAATATTTTGGCCCTAGCCCTTCAAGATCAGGGAGGACTCAGGACATAAGAGAACTTGTGCTGTGACATCTTGTAACTCAGTGGTGTCCCAAATTTTCTGATCAAGGAGATTATGGGACCACAAAGGAAAGAGATCGAAGATGTATCATGTGCTTAAGGAGAGTCACCTAGAGAGAACTTTCTCTCGGGCTTTCACAGAGACCAAACTGGTCAAGCAATGGCCATGACTCATCCAGATGGCTGACACTGACAAAAGATCTACAAGGTGCTGTACATGGTTTCAGGGTAAATCCTGAGGGGATGTGACTAATCTTGCCAGATTGAAAGTTACGTTGTTACTGATATAAGTTTTGTTTTAACTTGGTCTTAACCATCCAGCAGAAAAGTACAACCACGAAGTATAAGAAGCGTATTAATATGCTGAGCTATAAAAGGCTCAAGTCAACAGCTTCAGACAATTGCCAGATCTGCTGATAATCCACTACTATTATGGATTATTGGATTATATTAGGTTATTTTGCTAAATTCAAGTACCTACAATATTTGAACTGGCATCAAGTGTGAAAAGACTTCTCCAAATACAGCTTCTCTAAAAGTAATGGAACACCCATCTCTAAAAAAACAAAACAGCTGGGTGTGGTGGCTCACGCCTGTAATCCTAGCACTTGGGAGGCTGAGGCAGGAGGATTGGTGCGAGTTCGAGACCAGCCTGGGCTACAAAAGTGAGCTCAGGACCAGCCTCAACTGCATAGCGAGACCCTGTCTCAAAAAGACAAAAAATAAAATAAAATAAAATAAAATAAAATAAAATAAAAAACAAAACAAAAAAGGGGAATAAATGAAGGACCATTTTGCAGTGAGAAATATATATATAAGGATATATATATATATATATATATATATATATCCTTCTATTAGTTCTATGAGAAGAAAGGCCTGTACTAATATACTAATATTGTTTAGACAAGACATCTTGTCTGCATCTTGTCCTCTGAGTAACTACTATGAAGACAACAGTATGTATTGTATTAATTATTATAACTGTCCTACTAACCTGTTTTGAAACTGTTTCATCGCTATTTTTTCTCATTGGAATGAATAAAAAAGAAAATGAGCGTCAAGAACAAAAGTTTAAGATTTCTTGAAAGCATGTGGTAATATTCAATCATATGTCCCATCTTACATAACTATATCTGTTAATCTGAGCATCAGATCTGATGGTAAAAATAGCTGATGTATCAATCACTATTAATCAGCTGTTCTTGTTTTGAAAATCTGTAATGTATGCATTGTTATGAAATGTTTATTTCCAGGATAAGTGGGAGGAATACTGTTTCTCAAGTGTTTAGATGGAGTCAATGGCGGCTCCACCCTCATCTTCTAAGGGTGGACCGCAGGCTGTGAAGAGGTCCAAGAATAAATGCACCAGTGCTACCTACTACACAGGATACATCTGCTACAGCAATACGAGTGTCACAGCAGATGTGCCAGGCCTCCACAGCCTCTGTTCTTCTGCATGAATGCCCTCAGAAGAACCCTAGACCTACCCTTTTCTCTCTCACTTCATAGGCCCCTTAAGGTGCCACAAATCTGCCCTGACCTGCAGATCCTACCGATATCACTATTAGGTTATATCCTTAAAAATGAAATAATTTGACCCTGACATATATGAGAAAAAAAAAAAAAAAAAACTTATTTCCTATTGCAAGGCTATTTGGGTCCAGTTTGAGCTAGAAAATGGTGAAAGCCTGAATCACAATGCTGTCTTAGTTACTTTTCTTCATGGTTGAGACAAATACCCAATTCCCAGTGTTAAAAGAGGAAAGGTTTATTATAGCTCATGGTTTGTAGATGTCTCAGTTCATAATTGGCTGGCTCCAAGGGAGAGTGGAGTGGCAGAGGGGCATACAGAGGAGCAAGAGTTTATGATGGGCAGAAGGCAGCAAAAGCTGCAAGCAGCACATGACAAGCAATGAGGGCAGCCTTCTTCTGTCCTTCTGTCCCTTGTATTCTGTCCAGGTACCTGCCCTCGGGGTGGGTGCACTCACACTCAGGGTAGGCCTTTCCATTACCCATGCCAGAACCATGCCAGACAAATCAGCGAGGTACGTTGATACTCACACATCCCTGACCCCGGCATTACACACTTAATCCCAGCATCACACACTGTAGGTCCAGCCCCCTCTGAAAACCTCCTTCCATCTATGACGGAATGAGGCCTTGGGAAGACACCTTGACACAAGCCATAACAAATACTGTTCTTCAGTTAGGTATTTTCTGCAGAAGCAAGGAAAGTGGTCTGAAACCCCTTATGTAAAGGCTTTTATAAATGGTGTCAGAAACCTTCCCTCTGCATAGGCTCAAAAGATATAGTACTGTCCTCGGGCTCCCACGTGTTGCTCAGGGCCTATGGGGCTTCCACACCTGTCTAAAGAGAGTAGCCACAATACTGGGTCTCCTTAACTCCCTCCCCATCATTCTCAGGCTATTAAAACACTCTTGTAATCTGCAAGGGACACAGCAACTCTATCAGAAGCCAGATCCCCAGAGAGACCCCTTATCTCTCATCCCCTCTTCTCATGCTACTCAGGTAGCTTTCAACCCTGCAGATCTGTGAGCAGTTTCTTCACCTTCCAATCACAGCTCATCTTGTTCCTAGGAGATGTTCCACAAGTCGAGAGACAACTTGACTCCAAGTTTCTTTTTCAGTAACAGATACCCAATAATGCAAAGAATGGTTAGGCTGATTTCCAGAAGATTGTAGTGAGTCTTCAGGTAGGGTTCAAACTTTGACACTTGCTTTTGGCCTGTCATGCTGACGTGTCCAATTTTTCTTTGTGTTGTGCTGTGCCTTTTATTTTCCTGACCCAAATACCACTTCTTAGTTTGTACCATCTGAGCACATCTTTCCCTGACCTTCAATAAATGTTACTGCTTTTTCTGTTACTGCTTGATGCATACCTGCAGTTCTTTTCTCACTGTATTTAGCAGCCTGGAATCTTTCAGATCCAGTTTGTGGTATCACTAACACACCTGTGTTTAGTGACATGGTGACTTTAGGTAAGTGAGCCTCTTCATTTTCCTTTCTACAAAAATAAAAGGCTTCCCTTGATTTGGTCAATGGTGAGCAAAAGCTCCTATGCATATGACTCTAAGTGGTCTGGACAGGCATGATCAAACCTCACATTATATGGCTCGGTGAAACCTGGCATATGAGTTACTTCTTTCTTCATGCTTTTTGTGCTACCCATCCACTAGCCATTGGATAGGCTTACAGTATCATAGGGCTTGCATTCAAGTAAATTCTTATTTTACTTAATACATTGTCTTATATTATTAGTTATGGTTTTAATCGCTTACAGCATCAAATTTATAAATCAAAATGTATCATAGATATGTGAATACAAGGAAAAAATACATAGATGAGGCTTTCAGAGTTCACTGGTGCTCTTACAATGCATCTTCTGAGGGTAACTAGAACTATTGCCTGCTTTCTGTATCCTAATTATTTTACTCAGCATACTGTTTTGGGGATGTCCCTATGCTGTTGTATGTATTGATCATCAGTTGCTTTCTACTTTGGAATAGTTTTCTTTGTGTGTGTGTGTGTGTGTGTGTGTGTGTGTGTGTGTGTGTGTGTGTACAGGGCCTGTGGTGGACATGTATTTTCATTATTTGAAGAATCATAAAGTAGGTTATTCTTTCCTCTAATGTTCTATAATTGAAACAGATTGCAGGTTTGTACTGTGTATAATGACTTTTTGCTTTAGATTCCTTATTATGTTTTTCAGTGTACTCTTTATTTCTGCTTCAGATCTGATTTAAAATTTTATCAGCCATCTACCAATAATATAAAAATTGCAACATATATATACACACACATATATATGTAAAAAAATCCAGAAATAATAAAACAAAAGAAAATAAAATGTTATTTAGGGAAAAGGGACTTTAAGTTAAATGTGTCCAAACTCAGAAGAAACATTAAACCCAAGTAAGCAAGACTTAATAAAAGCCAAAGAACAGCTTTAAATTGTTCAAGTGCTTTTAAGTAACCCCTAGAAAATTATTCTGCCATGACTATGCCTAAAACAAGGATCTTTACACATCACTGGAATCACTGATCTGAAAACATACTGGATCTACTTTTCTGAGGGTATTTTTATTAATCATGCAGAGCACTGCTTCAGACTCTCCCTGGAGCTCTTCTGTTGATAAGGTAAAGGCTCTGGCACATTCTGGGTAAAGGTCACCCAAAAGGGAAGGGTACCTGGTGGGCATTTAACAAGAAATGACTCAAGACATTTTCTTTCATGTTAAGCTCAGCATTTAATCATCAATTCCAAAACATTTTACCAAACCAGTTTAGAACATCTAGTGGTTCTGGAACAATTCTGGGCAAACACAGGTGGAAGTAAAAGAAGCCCAGATATACCCCTCACCTTCACCAGGGTCAGGATAGTAAAATTAAAACTACCAAAGCTGACCATGCATTCTCTCACGGGGTTCTTGTTGCTCTTCAATGTGAGCAAATTCTCTTTCTATTAGTTCTTAGAGGCAGAGATTTACCTGGTAACCACAAAAGAGTAAATATTAATTATCTTCAACATTATAATAAATTCTCCAGATGCTTAAAAGACTTAAATATCTACATATTCACGGACTGCTGCTACCAGCCTTGTGAAATCCACCAGACACTATGTATGAGACTTTGGGGCTCCAGGGGTGAAATGCTATGGTTTATGACTAGTTGTCCCCCCAAAGCCTCATGTAATCGTGAGGCAGGGAATTCTAGAGTTTGCGACTTGACTCATGATCCACTGGGGTTATGTGTTTTAGTACTGATGGGGTTATTGGTCTGAGTATGGCTGGGATTATGGTTGTGGCCTAAGGTGGACAGGCTGAGGCAGAGAGCCTGAATGTAATCTAAAGAGAGACAGAGAGACAGACTGATGCTGTTGCTCTCTGCTGCCCTAGTTGGTCGGTTGCCTCTGTCTGAAACCTTCAGTAACTGTGAGCTGAATAAACCTTTCATTCCTTCATTTTGAGTGTCAGGTATTTGTCCCAGCAACGAGTAAAAAGTAACTAAGACACACTAGTAACTATATAAGATTCAAAGAACACTTGGCTTGCTCTAAGTTAAATTGGTCCAAGAAGCAGAATGGCTATGGTTATATTTTAGGCATCTTCACTCTTTCCAAAACATGCCAGGTCCTCTATACGTTTCACAGCCTCTTCTTGTTGAATGCTTCATTGTGTGTAGACTTCAGATTGGGGCTTTGTTAGGGATATTTTCTTCAGAGAATTTTGTAAACATCAGTGTAAAATGGAACTTCATAGAGATTTTTTTCCTTTGGAATCAAGCAGCTTCCACACTCCCAAGCCTGGGGCATAAATGGCTCCCCCACTTCTCTCTATCCAGGAGGAGGAACAGAACATGCAGATCCTGGTGCCTGAAGGGGAGGACCAATTTTGGTCTCTTAGTCAAGGGAAGGAGAGGTATGGGCACAGGAAAAGATGGAGCATGGCTCTTGCAACGCCATCCCTTGTCACGGAGGACTTCAGCACACCTATTTGCAATGAGGTGTTAATTTGAGATGAATGACCTCTTGTGTCTCCCAGGAGCTATCTTTGAAAAAAATACTTTTTCCTTTATACCTAGATATCTGGCTTTCTTTGATTTATTCAGTGGCAATCAAAGGAAGCTGAGTGTATGAATCAAGTGGCTGGTAACATATTTATATTATTTTTACTTTTAAGCTGCTAATTATTGCTGACTACATTTCTTGTAACCTTATTGGCTCACTGTAGCTTTGTTCCACCTCATACCCACTTTGTGATTTCCCATTGGAACAATATTACCTAAGCAACTGTATTTGTAATCTTATTGATTAATTATGGTTCTACCTCACCTTAAACCTGCCTCCCCTCGTGGCTTTGCTCAATAAACATACATTTTCTGGACCCCTTCTGTCCTCAGCATTATGGTTTGTGTCCAGTTGTCCCCACAAAACCTCATGTAGCCTTGGGGCAGCCTCTACAGTGTGTGATTAATTTATGATGCAATGCTGGCATTATAGGTGTGAGTGCTACACCCACTCTGGGGCAGATAATCTGCATTCCAGTGTAAGGAGGGGAGAGCCACTGGATAGGTGCCACAGCTGCTGCTTCTCCCTTTGTTCCTGTTTTCTGCTGCCACAAATGGCTGCCTTCTGCCATGTGCCACTCTGCCTTGGAGTTAACCAAATATGGATTGAAACCTCCACTAACTGTGAGCTAAATAAACCTTTCTTTCTTTAATTCTGAAGTGTCCTTTATTTTATCCCAGCAATAAGAGAAAAGTAACTGAAGAGACAGAAGCTTTCTTTCTTTTCATAAATTCTACTCTTATAAAACTTGCCTATTATTTAACTTTAATTTTATGTTATCAAGAACTGATGTCAGGAAAGCAGAATAAAAATTTCAATTTAACATTTAGGATTCCTTTATTTTTACATAATTTTGAAATGTCAAGTGTTCTGAAGCATGTTAATATGTGAAGAAAAGTGAAGTTTAAAGGTCTGGTTTATCTTTTTTCCATGTTTCATGATGAACAAAGCAATCAGCATGGAACATTGTTTGTCCATTTGCAAAATAAGAATAATACCTGATGCAAACAAGTTCTGTGATGTTCAGAAGGCACGTGCCATGATGCGTCTTCCCAACACACCTCTTCAGGGCTGTGTGCTGTTCTTCCGCACACCATTTCACTTGAATTCTGAACAATATTTTTAAAAGGTACGGTTATTTCCTCATCAGATGGACAAGCTGAAGTGTAGAAGTTAACTGATTCAATCAAGGCTTGGTAGTAGGTAAGAATTAGGACAATGCCAGGTTTCCTGATTCTTAGGGACCTGGTTCACACTATTCTCCTGTCCTTCTGTGTATGCCTATAGAGGAAATGGTTACCAAACTGACTTTGAAAAGCACACATATTTTCATCCTCAAAAAGCATCTAAGTCAGAGGCACATAAGAGTAGTTCTTCCTTTTATTCTCCTTGACTATGTGTCCTTTATATTCCAAAAAAGTATAAATAAGTATGTATTATGTCCTATCAAGGAAATATTGACAGATTAACAGTAAATATAGTAGTATGAAATCTGTTTCACTCTATCATGATAAAATACAATCACTAAATTTTCTTTAGTTTACTAACAGCTTAGTAAGATTCTAATACATGTACATCTGTTGATTAGTAATAAAGGCTGCTTTTTCAACAAAAGGAATAAGGACTGAGAAACTAGAGCTATTTGCCTCATTTCCATCCCTTTAGCCCACACTCCTTTATTTTTTATTTTATTTTACTTTGTACTTTTTAGGGAAGGGCCTATGGGACTCTTACTGATCCACCTATTTACAGCCTCCCAAAAGCTGGGATTACAGGCACATGCCACCAGTTGCCATCTTAGCGCACCCTGGGAGCAGGGCCCGCATGGCAGGCCCAGGGATGGAACTCCTGGCCCTTGTGCCTTCCTGTACATGCTTTAATCTGCCGAGCTATTTGGCCAGCCTAACCCTGGACTCTTTTAGAAATACTGTCAACAATGTCATAGCAGACTCTGAAAAGAGGTTTGAATGTTTGTGGTTAATTATCTTGAAAAATGTGCATCCCATTAGCTCTGCCAAGCTAATGTCCTGTCATGTGTGATTCCTTCTCAGTGTATAAGCATTTATGAACATCTGTCTTCTCAGTACTCTTCATTATACTTCCTTTTTCTCTCTCCTGGCTCATCCTTCACTGTTTGCTCTCATTTCACTTGGTGGCCAACCACTGACATCACTGTCACCCAAAGATCAGCATTTGTATTTGGATTTGTCATTGGTATTGCACATTCTGTAGGTTTTAACAAAGGCATAATGACATGTATCCACCATGATAAAGTTAAACAAAGAAGTTTCAGCACCTGAGAAGTCCTCTGTACTGTATGTACTAATTTCTTCCTCCTTGTAAACCCTGGAAACCACTGATCTTTGTACTGTTTTTACAGTTTTATATAGTCAGTAGTTTTGCATAGGCTTTTATTATCAATTTCAGCATAACAAATTGTTCCAAAATTTAGTGCTCTATTGAAATCTTTATCGCTAACTGTAGTATGGCCTGAGTAAAATCAGCTGGGCCATTCTTGCTTGGATTTTCCCAGGGGTTGCAATAGGGCAATGTCAAGGCAGCCTCTTCACACACATCTGATCCCTTAACTATAAAGATAAGAGAAGGCTGGTGTTGGCTACTTCATTTTTCCTCATATCATGGAAGTACAAGGATAATCAGAATTCTTACATCCCAAAACATTCCCCAATTGAACATGAAATGTGAAAAAAAAAATGCTGGCATTTTTTCTTAAAATCTTGAAACTGGCATATTGTTAAATTTCATTGGCCAAAATAACTACAGGTTGAGTGCATATCTAACCAGATGCTATCTTTTTTTAAACAAGAAATTTAGGTGACCTTTAGTGAACCAGCGGGTGATGGAGCTTGTATTCAAGTATGGAATGAGAGATTAATAATTACAAGATTAAAATAAGATGGGATTGCAAGCAGTCATGACTCTGAAATTATGTACTGGGAGATCAAAGTTGGAAGCAGTCCAACTTCAGGAAGTGTAGTTTGTGAAAAATTACTTGGCAAAGTTAGAAAGAGAGAAGAAAGCCAGACAGTGGAGGTGTTGAATATCATGTAAAGAGTTCCAACTTGACTCAGCACACAGTAACTATAAAATAATGTATAATTAAACCATCTCGATTTTGCGACTTGATGAAAGAATCGCTTACTACTTGTGCAACAATGCATAGTTTTCATTTTTTCTTAACCTACCCACTAACACAAGGAATAATTTGGATGGGTGGCAGGAAAAGGGACCATGTCGGACCATTCTCCTGCTTCCTTCATCACCACTCATGCAAGATGAGTGTGCTCCTCTTACATTCCCTTTCTGCTCTCCTAAAATGTAGCTCTACTGAGCCAGAATGCATGGCATCACAGTGCTTGCTTTGCTTTTCTTTCTTTCTTTCTTTCCTTCTTTCTCTTTCATTCTTCCTTTCTTTTCTTTTCCTTCCTTCTTTTCTTTTCTTTCTGATAGGCTTTCCATGTGTAGCACATGTTGACCTGCTTCCCGTGAGTGCTGGGATTACAGGTATATACCACCATACCTGACCACAGTTATTTTTTTTTTTTTTTTTCTATATGTATTCAATTGCTTCAGTGGATTTGGAACAAGCAGATGTGGTACTGTTTGCCAACACCTATTTCTCCACCATCTTCTGCCGGAGGTCTCCCAGTCCAGCTTCTTCACTGCTGGCCAAATCCTGCAGTTGGTGCAATGCCTTTCTTCTACAGGTTTTCTTGCTTAGTATAGAAGAGGCACTCTAACTCAGGGGCCACTTTCCATTTTCAAACTAGTGGCCCTCGTATCTCTTTCCATCTCAGCTTTTCTGCCCTCTACCTGCCTATGAAACTTGCTGTAGCACCCAGACTCAGCAGAGGCCCCTCAGTAGGGGGTGATGGTGGGTGGTGAGCAGAACCTTGTACCACCTCACACTTTCCCAACGTTTGGGGAAATAATAGCAGAGTGAGCGCTCAATTCTTGCTCCATCAAATTACCCTTCTGTCCTCTGAATCTCCAGAGATGCAATATGTTCCCAGTTCGGAACAGGGAAGTTGAGGCACTCATTCCTTTCCCTTATTCAACCATAAACATGATACCACTGCAATGATTATCCAAGTTCAAGCTTAGGAAGCCATGATGCTCAAGGTGACAGAACATCAATTTCTGTGAGAGATAGATAGACACCTGGATTCAGAGGTATCAGACCACAATGGGAGACACCTTGCTGGAAGCCTGAGTTATCAGGGGGTCCCTTTTTCTCTTCCTTTTTTTTTTTTTTTTCCTTTTGTGCTTCTGCTTGCTCTTGCTATTGTCAGGTGATCGTCAATAAATTTAGCTACCACTTACTATGAAATATACACTTGCCAGTTCTTTCCTTGTCGTACACCAGAAGCTGGACTATTTGGGGCCCATTCAGCTGTACCCTGGCCTCCTGCACAATGACCCCTGTTCTGCTCACAGGATATGATTTGAGCCACTCTCTTCTTAGGGTGTGAGGCCTTCCCAGAGCTCCATCAGACTGTGCCCAGTATAAATCCTGAGGTCCTTTTGGAATTGGAACTGCAGAACAGAGCATTAAACGTTAACTTCTTCTCCTGTGGTTGTGAGCAGTTGCTCCAAAATTTATCCTGTTGAGCACAAAATCAACCTCTCAAAAAGGGGTGGTATATGCAGATGACATTCCCAGAAGGCAGAAACCCAGTTCTTTTTTCACAATAAAGGATCAGTGCAATGAAGGTGGCTGAAAATGACAAAGCAAGTATGGAGACCTGCCTGTCTCTCATTATTCCACCTCTTCACTTTACTATAAAAGTCTCTTACCCACCTGTACAAGGTTAGGTTATGATGTGAGGCAAATGTGTCCTTCCATTTCCAAAGCTGGCTTTTCCAAATTGTTTCCAAAGATAGCTTTGAGCTCTCTTTCTTTTTACCAAAATAAATGCCTTTTTAAAAATTTGGTTTATGGTGGGCAAATTAATCTGAGTACATGAATGTCAGTGGCCAGTAGCACTTCTGGTGTATCAAGCCAGGATTCGTGCTCCTCAGAGGTTAGCATCTTGGCAGACACTTGGGGAAAGGGACTGACGGCTTGCAGCTTGCTGAGACATGGTCAGGACTCCAGGGAAATTTCAGCAGCTACTGGGAATGCTTTGCACCTGGGAGGCTTCCTTCTCCCTGTTCACAGCATCGGCTCCCTATAAATCCTTTGGTGGTAAAGGAGAAAGGTTAACTGGGGAGCTGATGGGGCCTGTTCAGAGTCCCACCAAAATATGCACTCCAGGGATCTACTGTTACCATGCTTTGGACCTTCTCTTAGGTTGTTTGGGAGCATGACTTGTGTCAGGTAAAGATCTTCACTGCTGGGGCTATATTTCACCTGTTGCTGAGCATTTCCACTTGTCAGTGCCATTTGGAGTGAGGCAGTGCCTGCTCCCCTGGAAGGCCTGCTGGGCCACTGCCTGGTATGGGGAGGGATTTAGAGGTAGAAAAACATGGTAGGTATCTGTTTTGTTGGTTGGGAATGCCCATTTGTTTTGGTTTGCTCTGGTATGCTTTCATTGGCTTCTATTTATTTTATCTTGCTGTTCTTCTAGTCACTTTATTCTAGGATGGGCAACAGATTTTTCAGGATCCTCTAAGTGATACAAGCCACTTGGCATTTCAAGCCACTGTGTGAGCTAAGTCCGAGTTCAAGGTCCTGAAATCATTTGTCAGCAACAAAATAGTTGGCATTGATGCATTTTTAAAAGAATAAGGGAGCTGATACTGTGTTTGAAGACTTCTCTTGTAATTTGTTTAGGAATAGAGGAGCTTGTGCTGCTTTGAAATTTCCTAGAAAGTTTTAGTTATTTGTGATTTAGACAAAGTTATTTTTACTGTGATATGATGTGTATAACTGAAAATACACTCAGATGTCATAGAACTGTCCTTATGAAGACTTTTTGTTGTAACTTGCGTCAGCATGATAGCCACAGCTACTTTCCTTGACCTTTATTAAGGGAGGTATTGTTCCTAAACTGGTGTCTTTTTTTTTTTTTTTTTTTTCCATGATAGAGCCCTTGAATAATAGAGCCAGGATTGGATTGGTAAATTTCTAACCCACTATATCACTATATCTAAATTTTGGCACAGTGGAAAATGTCTTCAATCTTGGGGCATTAGCTTTTAAATTGGCTAAAACATGCAATAAATTAAAGCAGAAAAAAAAAAAAAAAAAACTTCAGAGCCGGGCGTGGTGGCGCACGCCTGTAATCCCAGCACTAGGGAGGCTGAGGCAGGAGGATTGGTGCGAGTTCGAGACCAGCCTGGGCTACAAAAGGCCAGGCTACAAAAGGCCTGGGCTACAAAAGGCCAGCCTCAACTGCATAGCGAGACCCCGTCTCAAAAAGACAAAAAGACAAAAAAAAAAAAAAAAAATTCAGAAAGTTCAAAATGGGATTAACAGGACAGGTAAATCTTTTGAAATGTAGATTTCTCACTTGGCTAGAACCAGAAGGCAGCTTTTAGCTATGCAAATTTAGGACAAAGTATTGTTTAGGATTGCAAAAAGGAAAATCTGACAATAGTACAACTGCCCAAAAGCAGGTAAATGATACCTTTAAGTCTTTTGTATCTGTGTTCGTGCACACGAGTATAATATATGTAAGTTTATGTGTGTACTTGCTTCTGTATGTTGTTTAAGTGGTATCAAATTAATTTATAAATAAGAATCACCGTTGTAGAGGACCATCTAGGCAACTCTCATTGGAAGAAGAGCAGTTATCTCCATTTTGGCTAATAGGTAAAGATCTGACTAGGACTTCTTATCCTTTCAATAAGCTTTAAGCAATGCATATTGGTGTACCCCAAGCGCTGGTGGTAGTCTTTGAAGATGGCACTCATATTTCCCTGATAACCCACACCTGCTGCTCTTTACTATGCGTCAGGCAGAGACAGGACAAAGAGCCCATGCTCTTTGGCTGGGATGGAGCCTTGAGATAATAGGCTGTGACTTCCTGGGGCTTGAAAGATTATATATCAGAGCTGAAGCACTGGATCCCAAAACATTAGATACTATCTCAATAGTATAATGCAAATCACTTTTTCTGCATGTCCTTCTCTGCATATTGCAGAGGTAAATGCAGGCCTTCTACTTAGCCCAGCTCACAGCACTCACCTACTTTCTGCAATTCTCATTCATCCTTAAGCCTGGCATATGGAGTCAGGGACAGAACCCTGTCTGCTGTGCTTCCCTATTTCATGAGTGAGTAAAACCTGGTACAGCCCTGGGTGGAGGCCTTTGCTCCAGATAACCATCACCATGGCTGGATTTAAAAGCCCTGGAATCCCCATAATTATAAATATGCTTTAATGTCATTATTTTCACTATGAGTTGCCCCAGGAGTAGTAGTGGATTGAAATTAACTTGGTAGGATTCTAATAACGTATCTTTGGGATTACAAATATAAACTTCTTGGACTGAGATGAGGATCATAAAGGGCTCACTACACACAATGAATAGGAATAAATCCAAAGGTCTTTTGTTCACATTATTAGAAAAAAATTTTTAATTTTTATTTTATTTTATTATTTTTTTTTTTCTTGTTTCATAACCTTTGTTTGTTTCAGGGCTGATGCAGCATGTGGTGCCAGGGATCAAACCGTGGTCCCTGAAGTTGCCCAAGCTTTCCCAAGCGGGCACTTTAGACCACTGAACCATCCCGCCGGGACCCTAGAAAATGTTTTAAAATATGTGATAAAAGTATCTTCAAGAGCTGGCAGTATAGCTCAGTGGACTAAGCGCTTGCTTAGGGAAGCGCAGCAGCCAGGGTTCTGTCCCTGACTCCACATGCCAGGCCAACCTCGCCATCAGGTCAAGTGTGGTGGCATGTGCCTGTAATTCCTGCACTTGGGAGACAGGCAACAGGAGGATCACTATGAACTGTGTAGTGAGACCCTGCATACCCACAAAAAAATCTTCAAAATTGTTAATATGGGATCAAGGAGATAGCTCAGTAGAATAAGCAGTTGCCTGGCAAGCACAGGGTCCTGAGTTCAATCCTCAGTACTGGAAAAAAAAAAAAATCTGTTAATATGCAGTTTCCTGCGTTAGTCAATTAGAATTATCTTCTGTATGTTTGACTTTTTAAAAAAAGTAGTCTCAGCTTCTTAGAGGCTATAAGATGAGGGCTGGGATATGGCTCAGCATCACAAGCACCTACTTGGCAAGCACAAGGTCCTGAATTCGATTACAAATACCAAAGATACATACATACATACATACATACATACATACATATACAGATACATACATAAAGAAAATATAATGAAAATGTTTGAGTTTGTGAAGCTCTTAAGGGTTTTTGGGAATCAGTCAAACATTGATGTTATGTGACAAATACTGATGTAGCACTAGCTGGCACTGTTTCCATTGTTTAGCTTCTCAGAAAATATGATGTAGCAATAGTCAGTATAAGGAAGCTCTCCAGGAGCTCTGAAGTCTTTGTTACTGTCTATGAGAACAAACTGACAGTTTATCTTAGGCATTCACTTATATCTGAGCAGATTTTGTTTACCTGTGCTGTGACTTTCCTAATTTTATGAAAGAGCTTGGTCCATGTTTTCAAGGTAATCCCACATACAACCCCAGAATGAGGAAGACCAGAGGTGTTGATACAGGAAAAAATGTTTCCTCCTATAGTTTATGGATCTTTCTAGATCTTTTGAGTTTTGCCATTTTAAATTACCATAACTGGTAAGTTTCCTTTTACAGTCTCTCCTGTGGATTCCCTTATGGTCATCTTATACAGAATCGCTTGGTTTTGATGAAGAGATAGTTATTTCTTATTTGGTTAAGAAATAGTTCACTAGCGCTGGGGAAGATAGCTCAGTGGCCTAAGCACCTGCCTGGCAAGTGCAAGGAACCAGGTCAATCCCCAGTACTGCATACCATGCTGGCCCCAGAAGCCTGGGCATGCTGTGCTAGCCACCAAAACCAGAATGGTTGTACACACCTGCAATGCCAGTGTTGGGGAGACTGAAAACAGGAGGCTCCTATGAGTCTGAGCTGTGTAGCAAGATCCCGTAGCAAACAAACAAATAAATATTAGCCAGGCATGGTGGCTTGCATCTGTAATCCCAGAACTTGAGAGGCTGAGGCAGGAGGATCAGTGTGAGTTTGAGACCAGCCTGGGCTGGTCACAAAAGTGAGCTCAAGGCCAGCCTGAACTGCACAGCAAGACCCTATCTCAAAAAGACAAAAAGAAAAGAAAAGAAATAGTTCACTGAGGTCAGTGTAGCTATTTATATTCAAAACTCCCAGAAAACCCTCCAAGGGATTTTTAAATAGCATTCTGTTATAGTAGTGTGATTTCCAGGCATTAAATACAACTTTTGAGGGTTATTTTTCCCCAGAGGGGAGAAAAGAACTGCAACATTAACTTGTGCTTATCATATGTTTTCTTTCTTTCTTTCTTTCTTTCTTTCTTTCTTTCTTTCTTTCTTTCTTTCTTTCTTTCTTTATAGACCATGTATAGGTACTTGTTAAAGTTCAGATAAAGATACAAGAAAATTTTTGAGCTATTTATATTTAAACTAAGTTACTAAAGATATTTGCTATGTATAAATTCAGGTAGTCTGTGCTTCTTGAAATGTATAAATGATAGGTTTGGGTATATTAAGTATATTTCATAGATTGTCATGTTTATCAATAACACTGTTAAAGGTTAAAAGTTATCCAGTCCTTTAAGTTTGATTAATTATTCTAGACCTATAACAGTTTTCTGAAACTTGTCAAACTATATGTCAGCAAATACAAAATGAGCTTGTTAGTCTCAAAGAGATTGGAGAATGTATCTGCTCATCATTTGAAGATATCCTAACGTTAGCATTTTACATAATCACAACTCATTTAGTAATTAGTAACAGGTACCTCAAAGAAAAAAAATACTGTGTAGGGTTAATAGCTATGACTTACATGGTATCTTAATGGGTTTAATAGTTGTTAAAAAGTTCACTTTTCCCATGCTTCCTAGGAACAGACAAACTGGTATTGCTGCTGTTTTAGGAGTGGCATACTTTGATAAGAAGACAAAGTTATGTTTTTGCTATAAATTGATCATATATGTTAACTATACCCACTTAGAAGTAAAAAATTTCTTCTAAGATATTTTAATAACTCCCTGAGTACATTTTGTTCTAAAAAGGAATTAAGAATGCAATACATAGAGATAATGTTCACCTGCTTGTTTAAAACAATAAAGCCTGGACAGTGACCATTTTTTAGTAAAATTTTGCTACACAACTTTGAAAAAGAGATTTTAAATTTCTTAAAACAACTTCTTGTGTGTGTTTTGTACTGTCTTGTTGGGATTAAATGCTTACAAAATTAAGTCATAGGAAGTTCATATTGTTGCATCAGGAGAGTGGTCTTTGAAGGGTCAGGGGTCCTCAGCAATCTCCTACAGGTCCAGTGGAGAATCGGGGAGTGAAAAATGAAAGTAATATAAAGCCAAGATTTGATTTACAAGGTTATAAATGCAAGAAACAGCTACTAGGTAACAGGACACAGCTATAGCATTGGGGAAATATCACTGAATTTCCCATGGTAGAACCTGGAATCTTCTTATGCTTATAAGGGAAAGCTGGTTTCTAAAAATAACCATTACTGATTGGTGTAATCCCAACCAGTCAGGGTCTTATCCTTTGTTTCTGGTTGAGAAAATGTTGGGGGCCAAAAGGGTATGTAGTAAGTACATGCAGTGTCCTATGAGCTGGCTTTCTCAACTACGTAGTGCGTGATTAGCTTGTGGCATGCACGATCATCAGTCACCCAGGTCATGTCTTGTATGAACTTGTCTATATGAACCTACCTTGAACTGTGCCTACACCTCAACCCCTTGTGTTATGGCTTGGGTCTAGATATCCCCCAAAGCCTTGTGTAGGCACACGGAGTGGGCTTCTATAGTTTATGATTGATTCATGATCCAATGCTAAGATTATAAGAGATTTGCTCTCTGTTGCGCCTCTGTTTAGGCTCTTGCTGCTTTTGCTATTTTTTGCCACCATGAGCTGCTGCCCTCTGCCATGTGCCATTCTACCTTGAAACCAGCCGAGGATGGACTGAAGCCTCAAGTAACTGTGAGCTAAGTAAACCTTTCTGCCTTTAACTTTGGGTGTTGGGTATTTTGTCTCAGCAATAGGAAAAGTAACCATGACTCCTTATTAATTACCTAGATATTTAAAAGTTTGTTTCACAATTCTGGTTACATAAACTATTATTATGTGATATTTCTTATTTTTAAAAATGTAATTGTCCAAAAATAATACTGCCAGTCATTATGGTCTTCTTAGTATGCTGTAAAAATAACTAAATTGTTACTTTGTATGTTCTTGTAATTACATCACATAAGAGCCACATTCCTCTCCGTTGATAAGAGATAGTTTTGTTCAAGAATGTCTGCTTTTGGTTGGCAAAATAGACACAAATTTTTGCACACTATAATCAAAAGTATTTACACTTCTAATACAATTAGAAACAGGCTGAGGAAGTAACTGTCTACCACTCACTTCATTTCAAATAGCACTTAAAGATCATTGCTCCCTCCACTTGCCCAAGACAGTAGAGAATGACATAATAAAACCCAGATAAATCTCTGATCCTCTAGGTGGGAGTACTGCGTGTGTCCTCTCCTGGCCTGACCTTCAGTCGCCTTCTCCCTCCTCCAACCTTACTAAGGGTTCGTGAATGTATACTACACCTCACAGATTTCATTAGGATCAGAGTGAATTCTGGGACAGGCAGGTGTGCAGAGAGCCCTGGGGCTGACCAGCACCCTGCCAACCATCCCTGTGAGTCTTACAAGGAGACTCAGAATGGGGGGCACTTGGGCTGATGTGCACACCCTTTGCATTCCTAGAGCCTGCTCTACCCGGGGGCTGCCTCTGCTGCATTCGATGCAAGTGCTTTCCGGTCACCCTGTGCCACTTTTCTGTCTGTGCCATGAATTTTTTTTTCAGCACAGACTTTCCCTGGGCACAGTTTCCTATGATCATCCCTTACTGTAGCTGCTCTCCACTTGGTGTCTGGTGCATGCTTGCAGTTCACTGCCTACCACATGTGCAAGCCAGGGCTACCGCTGCAGAGTCTGTAGTGCAGTGACTGCCCTGCACATGCATCTCAGCAGTCCAAAAGGTGTCACTAAACTTACTTTTTGGTTTTGGAATTAGTTATGTGCTTTCTTGCAGATAGTCATTCACATCGGCTTATGCAAGGAGGGAACTCTTAAATATTTGTTTGATATATCTTTCTGGCAGAACTTGGCTTACTTCATAGAAATACTGGCTTTTAAAATTACCTGGGTCACTATGTTTCTCAGTTTAAGTCTCCACACAAACCAAATCTGCTTTACTTTATTAGCTTTTTTTTTTAGTACATAATGGTCACAAGGGAGCCAAGGAGATAGCTCAGTAGAATAAGTGCTTGCTTGGCAAGTACATGCTCTGAGTTCAATCCCCAGTACCACAAAACAAACATAATGGTCACATTCATTGTGGGGAATTTGTATATATTTTAATTTTTTTGTCTTTTTACCTCTCCTCTATCCAACTTCTTTTCTTCTCTACTTGCAGAAGCCCTACTTCCATTTTTCCCTTCAATTCTTTTTTCTTTAAATGATCTTTCCACCTTTTTACCACTTCCTCTATATCTTATTTCCCTTCTCATTTGAAAAAGTTGTTCCTATTTCCTATTATTTATCCTCTACTTTACTCCTAAATTATTCTTCGAGTTTTTTACACAAGAGAAACACTGTTATGTTTAAATTTGTTTGATTTATTTCACTTGCGATTATGGTGTCAAAGTGCATTCATTTACCTGAAAGTGCCTCAAGTGTATTCTTCCTGATGGCAGAATAGTACTCCATTGTATTTAAATACCACATTTTCTTTATGCAGTCTTCCAGTGAGGGACATTTGGGCTTTTTCCAGGATTTAGTTACTAGTAATTATGCTGCTATAAACATAAATTGTACATGTATCCTATGATATGGTGACTAACTTTTTTGGGAATACACCTAGCTGGGGCAAATAGAACCTCTAGTTTCTGTTTTCTAAAACCAGTCTCCATATAGATTTCCCTAACAGTTGTATAATTTACACTCCCACCAAAATATTTAAGGGTTCCTTCTTCCCTATAGGCTCATTAGCAGTCATTATTGGTAGTTAGCTTCTTTTATGTCTACTTATAAGCTTTGTGACTAGTTCTAAAAGTTCTAATGTTTTAGGGCTCTGACTATAAAATAAACACATTTAGACTTGACAATGAACATGAGGTAAACTGAAATTATGGTACACAAGGAGAAATAGAAATCAGAGAGGGTCTGGGCTCTCAAGGAAGTCAGGAGAAACAATGAAGACATCAGAATTGTGGCAGGAGGCACACCTGAAAAAGGCCAGGCCTCAAGATGAAAATGAAATGGCCAGGCCGGCATGCCTCCCTCTAGGATAAGCAGGAATTGCACTGAAATTAGCTCCTCCTGGTCCAGAAGGTTCAGCTAGACATCAATTACCAGGTGGGTGACCAGAGCATCCAAACCCATCCCTTCCCCAAAGTATCGTTGATCTTTTCACATGCCCTTGCTACATGTCCCACTTCCCTACTGCACCAAAATTAGCTAAGCCACAGAACTTCCCATTACATAGGTTGGTTTAGTGTAACTCATCTTGTATCCATATTGTGACTTTGCTTCAGAGATCACCCCAGACAAAGGGCATCAGTGGCAACCTACTTGGGGACCCGTTCTACCTCCCAGGAGCTATTTCAATAAATCTTTTTTACTCTTGGCCTCTATTGTCCCTTGGAATTCATTTTTCAATTTCAGTGTTCTATAGGGGAAATAAATGTAATTCTTAGCCATCTAGATATACTATGTGCTAAGTAGGAAAATTTTATTCAGCTAGCTCCTGAAGGACAGAAGAGAACCTGAACATGGTTGCCAAGGAGTACACTTCCCAAAGGAAGTTTTATAGAGCAAAATCGCAAGGTGGGTACAATGTGATCTGTCTTGTCTCTGTGCTCCCTGCCTCTGTTCCTCCCTATAAGAGACTCAGACACACTTGTGTAAGGGAAGGTGGGCATTTATGGCCAATAGTCCACTCCGTCTCACTGAAGCTAGCTTTGAATAAATATTCTTTCCTAGTCACCAAAACATATGACCTCCTTTAATTTGATTGGTGGCATCGGAGGAAGCTGAGTGCATGGACCAAAGTGGCTGGTGACACTAACACCTTGAAGCATAATTCCTGGATTCTTACATAGCCACATTACCCTCTACTCACTTGTGGATTAGGAGTTTCCATGAGGGACTTGAATACGAAACTGCACATAGCTTTCTTAATAGCTGCTAGAAATTCAAGTTAATAGTGAAGGTAAGGCTCTTGGAATTCTTGTCAAATCAATACTCAAGCTTAAAAAAAGATGCTAAATACATCTTGTCTAAATATATTATTAGCGAATCACTATGTTCCTTGTGCATTCTAAAATGTTTATTGTATCAGGATTTTGGCCTTGATTGCAGGATTTGCAATGCTCCAGGATCTATTAGATGGATTATCACATTAATACACTGATGTGAGATTCTTAACTTTTATTTTAATAAAATTTTAGCATTTTTATATTACTGTTATATATAAAAATAGAACTTCAAAGATGCTCCTTTGGACTACAAATGAGATTTCTTATATCTATTAGGAAACAAAGACTCTAATTCATCTATTATTGCAAAGACAGATTGTCAGAATATTGTCAATCACAAACTTAGAGGTATGACAGGTTGTATTTTACCTCTTATTTAGTAATCCTAAATTTTTGTCATTTTGATACTAATTTATACAAGTTATGCTTCCAAGGATAGGTTTAATGACATAACAGCTTTTATTTCTCCACATTTCATCCTAGCGGGAATCTGATACTTTGTAGATGCCCTCTATTTAATACTTCATTAGAATATTCTCTGTGAAGCAGAATGTGAAGAAAAAAAATTTTGTTTTTCCTGTATTTCCCACATGACTTTCATCAGCATTTATTAGTGCACTTCCAAATCTTAGCATTATAATATCATTCATTACCACCAAGAAGGGAAGAAGGAGTGATCTAAGAAGATTATATATCAAAATATGGGAAAACAGAAGGCCAAGTTACAATGTACTGTGAAGCATTTGATGTTGTGCATTTGCAACTTTATTTGTTGACTATCATCAATAGTCCATTTCAAATTCAGATTTCTGTAGAAATTTCTTAAATACCTGTATCTTACTGCAGTGTAAAGTTATTCAGCAACCCAGGGAGAACAATTGGGATGGATTCTTTAAGGTTACATTGATCACAACATTTCATAAGCACTGAATCTCAGGTAGTCTTCCTTATGTGTAGAGACATATTATAATACCTCCACCGGGTGCCTGGAACCTATGATACACTATTGTTTCTATGTACTCTATGGCATTGCCCCAGCATACCACCATTAATCTGTCTTCTTATGTTTTATGGCCTGGTGTCTCTTCCATTCCTACTCCACACTTTGAGGTTGTTGTTATATAAAACAAAGGATGCTTGAGCACAAACAATGCAATAGTAAATCAACCACAGGGCAACGGAGATGGCCACTAAGAGAATGTGCTAGTCAGATGTATGAATTGGTATCCCAGGATGGATGGAGCTGTTGGCATAAAATATTTTTATGCTACTAGGAGTGGTGTGTTATTTAAAACTGAGGAATTTTTTATGTGGAGTTTTCCACTTCAGAATGTTGGACCATTGCCAACTATGGATGTGAAACTGTGAATAAGGAAGACCTATTGTACATACAAATGAATACTTTTGCTTCTTTTGTTTTCTATTGCATCATACCTGCAAGCCTACCAGCTGGCATAAATATAGTTTCACCCTCATTGTAGTATGATTTACCAACTTGCTTCTGTGTGGAGTTTGGTAGATGCACCTTGAATGGGGTGGGACAACATTGGGGGGGCCTTTACTAGAGGTAAACATAGCCTATCTCTGACAGCTGTAGTGCAACTCTAAGCACCTAATGGAGGCTAGATTTATAGAACGTTTCTGATGTTTTTCTTATTACTCCTTTGTTTTAAAGCACTGATTAGATTCTTGATCTCCCCAATAACTTACATAACTATGTTAAAATACGCTAAGTATATTATACTATAATTCTTCTTGTCCCAACTCTTTCACAGGGAATTTTGGGATATCAAATTTTGCCAGTTTTTAAAACTTAAAGTTTTATAGAGAAGCAAAGTTGTGATATACTCTACAAGGAAAGGCCTCAGTGTAGTGCAACCTTGGATTAAATGACTAATGCTGCTTCTCAAACAATAATGATCATTTATAGTGCAAGATAACCCAAAGAGGACAGCCCCTAAATGTAGATCAGCTGTCTTCTCTTATTTCAGGCTGAAGTATAAAACTACTAATTCTATTACTGTCATTATGGCCAGAAACATAATATACTCAAAGCCTTTGAGGTTTCTTCCCTAGGTGTTAAACTCTCACCTCAAGTGAAAGACACAAAGACATCTTAGGGATTTTCCTTCCAGCATCATGTCATGAGAGCAGATCCCACTTGCACAAATGTTTATAGAATGTATTACAGTATCTTAAAAGAGCAACAGCAGTTGTGAAATATAGGCATCTCAGTTATCTTTGTCTCATTGCCAGGACAAAATATCTGACACCCAAAATAAAGAAATAAAAGGTTTATTTAGCTCATAATTAGTGGAGAGTTTAGCCCATACTCTGCTGGCTCCAAGGCTGACTAGCACATGCAGAGGGCAGCAGTTATGGGGGTGGAAAACAGCAAAGAGCCCAGGGAAGAGCCATAGCCGTGGCTTCCTTCCATGCTGACGGCAAAGCCTTCAACTCCTCTGAGGAAGTGGCACATTCCCTTTTGTCTCAGTTACTGTTCTCTCATTGCGGGGACAAATACCTCACACCAAAAATGAGGGAAAGAAAGGTTTATTTAGCTCACAGTTAATGGAGGTTTCAGTTCATACTCAGCCAGCTCCAAGGCACAGTGGCACATGGCAGAGAGCAGCCTTTCATGGCGATGGCAAAGAGAAAGAGCAAAGTACTGCAGGCAGCTAGCCAGCCTCTCTCCCTTCCTTATATTGTAATGCAAATTACCTGCCCCAGGGAAGGTGCAGCATCAACAAGCACAACAATCATTCTCAAACTCCAGAAACTGTTTCATGACTACATGAGGCTTGGGAGGCAGAGGGACACCTGTACACAAATCATAACACATTTCATATCTTTTTTGTGCTGCATCACTCTAGGGTAGGCCTCACTGGATTTAGTTGAGCTTTTAATTTTGCAAGTTGACATAATCAACCACTACAATAGGTATATCATTTCTGTGTGGTAGCTTTGAAAACAAATTCTTCTCTTATAGTTAACATTTAATGACAAAATCAGCAAGCTCAGATGGAACAGCACAGTAGCTAGAAATTATCAGAATCCTCACCAATGCCAGTGGCATTCTTGCTTTTCAGACAGTTTGCAAGTCTAGTCTTTTACATGGATGGAAGACAGTAAACTAATGGTTGTGTTAGGTCTCTATGTTGCGCAACTGTGTCACCAGGAAGCCAAGTACTGATGTCGTGAGGAACCGAGCCCTCACTTCTCTGGTCCTTGGTCCTTTGTGCCCTTGATGAAAATCTTCAATCTAGATGCCTAGGCATCCATACAGAATGGGTAGAATGTACTGCACAATGGATATAAAGAGAGTCACACTTCAAGCAAGAAGGTAGGAAGAGTCATGAGGGCATCTCCCCCAAGTGTGGGTTTGATATATTCTTATGCATTTAGGGATAACTGTTGATGCCTGTAGACCTAGATAGTTGTTATGTTTATCACACCTTTATGAGTCATTTATGAATGACAAAATGTCATTCTGTCCTTTTTAGCTGGTCAGTTTCATCATGGTCTTAACCATGTAAGAAATTTGTAAGCCTTTAATTTAAACTAGCCCAGCTCAAGGCTGGAGGGACTTTATAGACCTTCTCCTTCCCTGATACCATTAGGCTGTAAGCTATGGCAGCCAGGAATTCTGCATGTTATCTGGCTCTGGAGTTAGATGGCCAGGTGGCCATGGTCAGAAGGGATGTGCCCAATGTGCCACCTGATCTGTCATGGCACTACACTTTGAAGGATTGCTTTAGATTTGAGGCCTGATAAGTTATCCTAAGGATGTCACACGGGGCCATCTTTGTATTTGTACTCAGTGGGTGATGCATACTATTATGGACAACCTCCCCTTTATGTATCCTCCAGGCCTGCTAATTCTAACTACCACCGGAAAAAGTGCAGTTTTCAATGAGAAAGCAGTCAAACTGGTTCCTGAAAGGAAGGAATTAGAAAAACAGTAGGCAAAACTTACATGTTCCTTTATTTTTTTCTCTCTCTACAAAACACATACAATTCCAGAACTACAGATGAGGATAAAGGTGGGAAGACTTGTATTTATGAGAACTCAGTTACAATCTAGTCAAGAAAAACCATAAGGAGCTAGAGGCACTGCCTTCCTGGGGGCAAATGAGAAAGAAGGAAGGGTGATGTATTAGTCTTGCATAGACACTAGGTCTTGAGGCACAGATAACTTTAATATAAAAGTTGGATTTTTGCTTTTAGGATTTACTTAGAATTCCCAGTTAGAAAGCTTAGAATTTGTCTTGGTTACTTTTCAGTCACTGCTGGGACAAAATACCTGACATCTAGAATTAAAGAAGAAAAGATTTATTTAGCTCACAGTTGGTGGAGGTTTCAGCCCATACTCATCCGGCTGCAAGGCAGAGTGGCACATGGAACAGGGCAGCAGCTCATGGCAACAGAAAACAGAAAAACGCAAGAGCAAAAAGGAGCAGTAGCAGCAGGACAGGCAGAGAGCAAGCCTCTCTCCCTTCCTTATGCTACATTCATGCTCTCTGTCACAGGGTGGTGTAATACCTGCACCCATAACCCCAGCATTGGGTCATAAATTAATCACAACTGCTAGAAGTCTACCGCATGACTGCATGAGGCCTTGGGGGAACAACTAGATACAAACCATAACCCTTGGGCTGGGCTAGACATCTCTAAAAATCTTAACTATTGGTGGCCATTTTGGATCTTGGATGTAAGAGAATCCAATGAATCATTGGCCTTGGTGTCTAAGGAGAAAAAGAAAATTCATATCAGGAAACATTAAAAAGGATGGTTCAAATAGACAGTGGGTCTTTGTTATGGTTTATGTCTAGTTTTACTGCCAAAACTTCATTCAGTCATAGAGTGGCTTCTAGAGTTTGTGATTAACCCTTGATCCAGTGCTGGGATCACGGGTGTAAGTGCTACACCCACCCTGGAGCAGATAATCTGCATACAAACGTAAGGAGGGGAGAATGGCTTGGTAGCAGCCACAGCTGCTGCTTGTCCCTTTGCCCTTTGCTGCTCCCTGCTGCCATGAGCTGCTGCCCTTGGCCATGTGCTGCTCTGCTTTGGAGCCAGATGAGTACGGACTGAAACCTTCCCTAACCATGAGCTTAAATAGACCTTTCCTTCCTTAATTTTGGGTGTCTGGTATTTTGTCCCAGCAACAAAAGAAAAGGAACCAAGACAGTCTCCATACAACTTGATACTGGAAATCAGCAACTTGTGACAAGACCCTTCCAGTGAGGTTCTAAGGAAGTCATACTCTACCCTAGAGCCGTTTGAACTTGGTGATATATTTTAATAATATAAATCACAGCATTGTTTGCACTTAAATTTTTCTACTGATAATTGTGAAAGTAATCGAAAGTATCATAGATCATGCTTTAATATTTTGTGTGGCAAGTTGCCCATCCATATTAAGTATAGACATCATGCTCTGAAGGGCTTGGAGTAGTACATCTGATCACTTTAATTTTGTGTCTGCAGAGATTTTAGTCAGTTTAAATATACAAAATCCATTTTAATCTGATAAACATTGCTATGGTTAGTGAAATCATTAGTGAGTCTGTATGAATTTAAACCACTGTTGTCAGTTGTGACCTTTAGTAACTTTATATAACATGTATCCTAACCATGGAAATAAAGTCATTTAATCATGTTTTCCTAATACTTATTACTCACAATATGAAAATAAAAACTGGTATTATTCAAATCCCGAAAATACATCATAAAAAATGGATTCATATGAACATTTTGTTTTACTCTTTTTACATTTTTAATCTATTTATTTTGCACTAGTTGAGGCTGAACCAAGGGCCTCACATGTGCTAAGCAAGTACTGTACCACTAAGGTACGTTCCTAGCCCTTCAGTGTAATTGTTAAAGATGTTTTTTTATCATAATTACCTATATTTATGGAAGGCCAGTTATAGTCTAGTCCTGTTAATGAGATTCAGTGTGATATTTCCATACATACATATAGTACATGTGAGCATTAAAGAATCTAAATATAATTAAACCAGGCATGGCAGCGCATATCTATAATCCTAGCTTTTAGGAGGCTGAGGCGGGAGGATTGCCATGAGTTTGAGGTAGCCTGGACTATGTAGCAAGACTCTGTTTCAAAAACCCAAACAATATACTACCCCTCCAAAAAAACTCAAAACAAAAGATTAAGGTAGAAAAATTCTGAATAAAATGAGTGATACCAAAGGAAAAAGATAGGGCTGGCCTTCTTTAAAGGAAGTATTTTATATTTAAAGAGCTTTCTTATACTGAAGACTCGAAAGACAAGGCATGTTTTATAATAACGCTGAGTATGCTGAAAATTTTGGACCATACTAGTCGCACACATTAGCATTCTTTTGGCTTCGTTATGAATTAGACAAAAGATGAGAAAGCGAACTCTCATGTGCTACTAAATAGCTGAGAAATATCAAAGATAATCTAAAAAGATACTCTACACATGGCTGATGAAAAAATGAGAGCTCTATAGATCCCCTTCTTTCTCTGTCTTTGTATCTTAAATTTCCTCCCCCCATTCCTGATTTTGGATGACAACATCCCAAGAGCTGAGAAGCAAATTGCTTAGTTGCTAAAGACTGGAGTAAAGTCCTTGGAAATAAAACGGCCATACCACCAGTTGCACAGTTAGTCAGCAGCAGTGGGTCCTCTGTGAAGCTAATGAGGCTTAAGCAACCCCTGAGAGGAAAGAAACATAAAAGCCATGAGAGGAGATTCAGCTCTGCTGGAGGCGAAGCACTCATTTTTCCCATGGTTGTTCCCAGCCTGGAGAACTCCCCACCTCGACACAGGGCAGCGTTATGCTGAGCAGAGCTTGGAGTGGCAGAGGTGCTCCGGCAGAGAGCTCTGGCACTTGGGCTGTGTGTGCGCATAAAGCAGACCTTCAGGAAGTAACTTATTATCATTGCCATCAATTTTCTCTCTCAGGGCTACTGATTTTCATTTACTATTACACAAAATATTTTAAATTAGCTTTAGTATAACTTCAACTATGCACACATGTCTAGGATAGTCTCACAAGATGCCGTATTTATGTATATTAAAATTTATTCAAAATATAATTATAAAGTTGAAATTTTAGGGCTGGCAAATGGCTCAGCCAGCTTACGCAGGCTTAGGCAACCACAGGAACCGCGATTCAATTGCCGGCACCACATGCTGCATCAGCCCTACCCCCAGGGCAGGCTGAGAGAGCCATAACAAAAAAAAAGTTAAAATAATATTTAATTTTAAATGTTACTTTTTGGAACAACCGGTAAGAAAACGTTTATTATGCCTTGATTTTCCTAACTTAATTTGAATGTTATAAAAATTGGATGTGTTGGCGCATTATGAAAAATGCACTGAGGGGTTATCCGCTGGGTTTTCACACTACCTTTTTAATGGTTATTTTTCAATTTCTTTTTGTCCTTGTGTTCTTGAAGTTCATTTTCACTTTTTCTTTCATTTTGAGACTTATCTTTATTTGAAATGAATGCAGATACAGAAGGTGCTTTAAATGCATTTATTGCAGAATTAAAACATAGTCTGCTTAGAGTTGAAAATCTGAATCATTTTATCTTTTCTTTTAAATGAGAATTCACTCAGCATATTTATTGATCTATATATGGGTTTTATAACACAGTGAGTTGTAGAACTGCCCTACTTTTGCATTATATTTACTGTCTATGTATGTAAACTTTGAATACTAGATATTAAAGTTCTCAAAAAAGGTGACATATATAGCAATTAAAAAAATGTATGTCTTATCATAAAATAAAATAAAATTCTTAAATCACTAACAATGGCTCATTAAAAATATTTTTTCAAAACCAACAGATGAATCCTAGGTTTGTCATTGAAAGCATCACCAGTGAGGGCCCATTGTTCCCGAAGCAGAGATGGGGAGCACCGTCTTGCCCTCTCCCTTAGGCGGCTTGCAGGTTTGCTGACTTCCATCACTCAGAAAGAACAGCAAAGACATCTCAGTAAGAGGCCTGAAGAGGTTGTAAGGCAGAAATTTAAGTGCACACTCCAAGAAAGAGTGTGGACCATCAGGGAAGCTGCACAGTGGTCTGGGACTGGGAATATTGTCATAGTTTTGGTGGTGAAGATCTGTGGAATTTATAAATCTAGAGGCAGTTTTGGCTTGGTTTATAGTAAAAAGCAATGCCCACAAAAGTGGGAGGATAATTGCACATTTTCTAGGTGAATGGCAAGGCTCAATCTATGGTAATTTTTTAAGATGGGTAATCTAAAATATGTGAAAACATTGAAATATTTGAAAATATTTTAACCCATTTAACTTAAGGTCCAGTTTATGCCTGCTACTTTATCACTAACCTAACTAACAGAGCTATAGTTTTCTTTTAAGAGATTTTGAGTGTTATGAACCCGGAAGAGAAGAGGCATAAACAAGGGTAGCGGGTACAGGTATTGATCATCTTTGGTAACCTTGTATCTTGAAGTTACAGTATCTTTAGATGTAACATTTATAAATTATGACTTTCCTAGTCTCCTTTCCACATTTTTATTCTCTCTACCCTACCTCAGGAAATCCATCTCCAGAGATATAATATATCATTTATCTTTAAAAATTTAAATATGTTGACAAATATTTAATTCCAACTGTTACTACTTATTGGTGAAGATAAAGGTATTATAGGCACCTAAGTTAGATAGAAATTAAGATACAGTCAGAAAGGGGCTGGGTTCTTAAGGACATCAGTGAAAAGATGAAGACACCAGAATGGTGACTGGAGGAGTGTCTGAAGATGAGTCCTCAAGATAAAGACATAGCCAGGCCTGTATACTTCCCTGAAGGACAAGCGGTAACTTGAAATTATGCTATCATTGATATCATCTGGTCCAGAAAGTTCGGGTAGATACCAGCCACCCACATGAGTATTGAGACCCAGCCTTTCCCCAATATCTCTATGTCCTTTCGATGTACCCTTGCTGTGTGACCTGGTTCCCTAATGGATCATAAAAAGCTAAGGGCTGTGCTTGTAGTCCTGATTGCAGTTTGATCCACATTGTACCTACACTGTAGTGTTACTCAACAAACTACCCCTGGTGAAGGGCCTTAGTAGCAACCTGCTTCCAGGACCCCCTCCTATCTCTCAGGAGCTATTCCTTTTTCCCAATAAATCTTCCCTACTCTTAATCACCTTTGTCCTTTGGAACTTATTCTTTGATTTCAGGTGACAACAGCATATTTGACATCAACAGATTGAGAATTATATTTTTCTCTAGAGCAGTGTGATTGAGAGTTCATTTCTTATAAATAATAGGATTTTGATATATGGCTGTGTCACCAGACTGGGTCAGATGGTCCTGAAGGTGAAACAATGAATTTATCTTACCATTTCAGTGGGAGATGTAAGATCTGGTTTATTCAGGCAGTTTAAACCAGGGCCTAGAACCCTGATTACTGAAAATACTGCCTGCTCTGTCTGGTCTCAGACATCAGAGTGGGACTTAGGCAATTTCTAAGTAGTATCTGAAAGAAAAGTGTCAGGCATAATTCAGGGGAAGGGCAGGTTCTGCTTAACTAGTTAGGAACAGTGTTACTCCAAGCTCATGAGAATTGGACATCTGAATAATAATTATACCATGTTATCAACATTTATACAAAGTACAGTGGGGGCTTAAGTGAAGGACAAATTTATCTGGTAAAGAAATGGAAAAACTTAGTGGAAGAGTGGGGTCTTTAGAGATGAGAATGAACTTTCTAGGCATTTCTTTTTTCTTTTTATCTTTCTGAGACAAGTTCTCACTATGTAGCTTAGGTTAGCCTTAAACTCATGTTGTAGCCGAGATGCCCTCTGACTCATAGCAGTGCTCCTGTCTTTGCTTCCCAAGTGCTCAAATTGCAGTCATGCATCAGCACAACCAGTCTTTCTGGGCTTTTCTACCAGAAATGCCACTCAGGCAAAAACTGATAATGTAAATGAACTTGCTGAATTTGAGAAACAATGGAACTTCAATGTAGAGGAATGTGGAGTGTGTTAGCAAGGGATAGGTGAAGACAGAAACGTGAGTGGTAATTGTATGGCTAGAGGATTTTCTTTCTTGGTTACTTTTTCAATTTCTGGACAAAATACCTCTCACCCAAAGGAGGAACAGCTTATTTTGGCTCACAGTTTGTAGAGGTTTCAGTCCATAGTAGCTTACTCTAAGGCAAGGTAGCATGGCAGTGTTACTGGGTTTTGAGGTGCTACAGTCTACTTTTGGAGGTGATGTCTAGGTTCTTTCTGTCCTAAAGAATTGGTCAAGATAAGTGCAAATGGCAGCAAAGCATCATTAAAGGTATAAAAAGTAAAAGGATCTTCAGAGTGAATCTGGGCCAAGTAAAAAACTGGGAAAATAAGTTCACCCATGCAAGAATGAACACAGTGACAGAAACTTAGTGTGGACTGGCCTTCTGGATCACCCACTCATCAGGCTGATATCAGGTGTAGACTGTCCTGTTGGAGTTCTTGAGAGAATTCCTAGGATTTTATGATGAGCAGGTCTACACCTACTTCCCCAGCCAACTTTGCCACACTATAATCTGTCTCAAGAGGGATGTTATAGAGCAGAAACAGTTCACAGCAAAGCAGGTCAAAGGCAGCAGCTGCTGCTGGACTGCCTTTCCCTTTTATTCCATCAGGCCATAAGCCTTTTGGGTGGAGTCAGCTACAACCAAGGTATGACATCTGTTTTCAGTAAGTCCATTAAACCACACCCAGAATTATACTAATTTCAACCAGTGGATTAATTTAGCACTGCACACCCTTTATCTCGGTATCACACACTGTAGATCCACCCAGCTCTGCAAGGCCTCACCTAAGAGCAGGGATGGTAGATGGTATTGGTCCTTGATGCAAGAGAGTCCACAATAGAAACCATCAGCTAGAGAGAGGGATGTTTCAGTGCAAATGATGGGGATGAAGCTGGAGAGGATAATGTGCAAAACAACAACCTCATTTTTTTTATACTAAAGCAATTGTTATCAAACCAAGTGTACCAATCCCCTTGAATATGGAGCAGCTAAAATTCTCCATCATGGTTAACTTGGAGATGCCCACAGTTAACTTTGGGGTTTTTTTTGCTGTTGTTGTGTTGTTTTGTTTTTGTCTTTTTGAGACTGGGTCTCCATATGCAGTTCAGGCTGGCCTTGAGCTCACTTTTGCAGCCCAGGCTGGTCTCAAACTTGCACTGATCCTCCTGCCTCAGCCTCCCAAGTGCTGGGATTACAGACATGTGCCACCACGCCTGGCCTGGCCCCAGTTAACTTTGACTATTAGCTTCCTAGGTTGTGTTTTGATCTCCCCAGAAAAAGAGAAAAGTAATAGAGATAAGTGAAGATATAAGAACCAACACATTTTACAAAACCAACAATTCTTTCTGCAATAAACAGGACTTATGACTTACAATTTTTGAAACACACTTATAGATTTTGGTCAGTAGCATAAACACTAAGGTTAAAAGTTTACAAGCTGAGAAGGGTAAACACAAGTTTCTCTTAAAGTAATATATCAAGGCATCATTCTTTTATTCTGAACATCAGTAACATGCACTAGAAAATATCTGTAAGTTAGGGGCTGGGGAGATAGCTCATGGCCCAAGAGTCTGCCTGGCAAGTACAAGGTCATGAGTTTGAACCCCAGTCCCACAAACAAAAGAAAGAAAATATCTGTAAGTTGTGGTATGTCTGGATTTAATTTCATTGCATACATATGCCTGAGCTAAGGTTTCTTTTTGTTTATATTATCAGGTTTCAAATATTTTACATGAGACAACCTTCTTATCAACAAAGAGTGAAACCAGTGTCACCTCAAATAGTCCTGAATTAAAGAGTTACTGAGTGCAAAGTGATGGTGTCCTCCCTAGGAATAGCTGTGGTCTATGGTTCATTTTAATCAAAACTGAGTAAAGAGAAATGTATATGTTTTTATTAACAGTGAAACCTCAGTATCATTGAGGCCCCAAGCTCACATTTTCTACTACTCAAACAGCACAGTTCAAAAACAAAAATAATCTGGTCAGTGTTTGTAACTTTGTTCCATGGTGAAGCCAAGAAGTCAGACTTGAAGAAACCTGTACACACAGAGACTGAGAGACCCAGGGAATCTTTCGTGCACATAGGGGCTGACACTTCAGTGGAAGTGCCCCTCCCTGCAGAGGACATCAGTAAGCCTGATGTACAAATGTGTTCCCTACTGGGAGAAATGTTTGTGGGTTGGACCCCTTCCCAACGTTAAGGAAGTGAGACTTCAGTAAAAGAACCCTCTCCACCCGTTTCTCCTGCAAGTCTTCAAACAGGCTTTTGAGCTTTTCCCACATACATGTTAAGCTAAGTGAGACTCAATGTTGATGCTGCTCTGGGACCCACACTGTAACATGCTTTTCCCCTTCTGCCACTGAACCCCTTTTGAGATATTATTGTTGACGTCACTGACACAGTGGACTGCACATGTCCCATGAGCACAATGAGGAGAAAAAAAAAAAGCAAGAGCAACCAGATAGATAAAATATTTGAGGCCATTGCAAGGACTTTGGTCTTCATTTTGATTGATACGGGCCTAATAGGTTGCAGTAGCCAGGGTTAACTATAACCGGATGACAATGATGTCCAGGATTGGGAGCTCATTGGGTTCTGAATTTAATTTTGTGACGAATCTGTGTAAGAATAGAGAGGAAAAAGTCAAGGGCACATCCAAATTTCCTGAGTAATTTGAGGGACTGTTGAATTAACACAAACTTGCTACCAGTAAGAGTTTAACGAGTTTTAGGTAAAAAGGAGTTCATTTGAACATGTTAAGTTTGAGATGTGTGTTAGACCTTGAAGGCTCAAAGAAGACTTTTTTAAATTTATATTTTTTAAGAATACAAAATAGTAGAAAAAACAGCATTAGAAACAATACAGATTTTCACTAAACAAAGTAATAGGAACTCAACAATGGTTGCTCTATTGTGTGATGTCACCTTCAAATTAGTTGTTTAGGTTACCAGATATAAGCATGCAAATACAAAGGCGGCTTTTGGAAGGCAAGGTCCCAAGTCATGCATGTGTGTAAAACATCAGCAACGACAGCAGGCAATGTGGAGCAGAGCAGAGAGCAAGAGGAAGAGCACAAGAACAGCCTGTGTCTTTATTGTGTAATTCTTACACAGGTTGTTATCTCATGTTTACATTCTTACATAGTTCTACAATGGGTGTTTACCTGTGCTAAGTCATAGTTACATAACTGTGTCCACTGTGAACCTGCACTAGACAAGCAGGGTCACATTTTCAGGTGTCCTTTGATACTTCTGAGCTTTCAAGCAGTCTGACTGGTTCCCCACAGACCTTAAAGTGTATATGTTGAATAGATTTAGATGTATGTATTTCTGGAGATCAGCAAAGTGGCGTGAGATGATATCAATTTGCAAGTTGTTGGCAAAAAAGTGGTACATACAGGTATTGTGAACAGGCTATGGGATTGAAATAGCTGAGAGTTGCTGCAGAGCTAGTTAGCCAAAAGAGAAAAATTTAAACTGAAAGGTTATGTTATCAGATAAATTATCTAATGACAGATCTAGTTCACCAAGTAACAAGGCAAGGAAATGTTGGAACAGATATGGGTAAGTCAAGAACCAGTCGGGGCCCGGCGGGATGGCTCAGTGGTCTAAAGCGCCTGCTTGGGGAAGCTTGGGCGGCTTCAGGGACCGCGGTTCGATCCCCGGCACCACATGCTGCGCCAGCCTTGCCCTTGGGGAGGGCTGAGCCAGCCATAACAATGAGTGAATAAACAAATAAAGGTTCTGAAACAAGTAAAAAATAAATAAATAAATAAAAATAAATAAAATTAAAAAAAAAAAAAAAAAAAAAAAAAAAAA